>CAUYRT010045758.1:0-32577 GCA_963574885.1 Lepilemur ruficaudatus
AATTAATTTCTTTCTATTTTTAGTAGAGACGGGGTCTCGCTCTTGCTCAGGGTGGTTTCGAACTCCTGACCTTGAGCAATCCGCCCGCCTCGGCCTCCCAGAGAGCTAGGATTACAGGCGTGAGCCACAGCGCCCGGCCTGTCATTTTCTTTCTTTCTTTTTTTTTTTCTTTTTGAGACAGAGTCTCACTCTGTTGCCCAGGCTAGAGTGCTGTGGCGTCAGCCTAGCTCACAGCAACCTCAAACTCCTGGGCCCAAGCGATCCTCCTGCCTCAGCCTCCCGAGTAGCTGGGACTACAGGTGTGTGCCACCGTGCCCGGCTAATTTTTTCTATATGTTTTTAGTTGGCCAATTAATTTCTTTCTATTTTTAGTAGAGCCAGGGTCTCATTCTTCCTCAGGCTGGTTTCGAACTCTTGACCTTGAGCTGTCCTCCAGCCCTGGCCTCCCAGAGTGCCAGGATTACAGGTGTGAGCGACCACGTCTGTCCATGACTGTCATTTTCTTAGCATGATTTTTCAGGGTTGATTCATATCAGTAATTCATTCCATTTTATGGCAGAATAACATTGCATTGTATGTATATATCATATTTTATTTGTCCATTTATTAGTTAATGGACATTCTCTTTGGCTATTACTTGTGGACTTTTCATTCAATAATATATTGTGAACATTTTTATATGAAGTTACTGTGTATCTATATATTATTTTACTGGTTCTGTAGTATTTTCATTGTGTTAATATATCATAATTTGTTTAACCAGTTCCATATTTTTGAACATTTGTGTTATTTCCATTGTTTATTACAGTTAACACTGTAATAGCATATCTTTGCCCACTTCTCTGATTATTCCCCAGGGATAAGTTCTTAGAAGTACAAATGCTTTCTTATTGGTATTTTTTTTATTGAAGTAAAATGTACAAACCGTAAGTTTACAATTCAGTGAATTTTGATCCCTGTAATCTACATCCTCAATAAAAATATAGAACATTTTCATCACTTCAGAAAATATTGTGTCCCATTCTAGTTAGTTCCTATTTCCCACAGACAATTGTTCTGATTTCTATCAGTTTAGATTAGCTTTTCCTGTTTCTGAACTCCATACAAATGGAATCCTATAGAATGTACTCTTTGGTGTCTGACTTCTTTCACTTAAAATATCATCTATGAGAATCATCCAGGTTGTTACATATCATAGTTCTTTTTTGTTGCTGAGTAACAAAAGTGGTATATTCCATTGGGTGAATATACCACAGTTTATCTATTCTCTTGGTGATACACAAGTGGGATGGACATTTGGTTTGGTTTCAGTTTTTGGCAATATGAATAAAATTGCTATAAACATTTTTGTACAAGACTTTTTGTGGACTTATGTTTTAATTAATTTATCTTGGGTAAATACCCAGGAGTGGAATTGCTGAGCTGTATGGTTTATAAAAACATTATAAGAACCTGCAAAGCTGTTTTTTTGCCCCGGAAGTGATTGTATCATTTTACACTTCCACCAGCAGTTTATGTGAGTTCCAGTTGCTCTGCCTCCTTTGTCAACATTTGGTATTGTCAGTCTTTTTAATTTTAGCCATTTAGAGGGCGAGAAGTGGTACCTTACTGTTGTTTCATTTTGCATTTCCCTGACAATCAGTGATGAAGAGCACCTTGTGCTTATTGCCCATTTATGTGTCGTCTTTTGTGAAATCCCTAAGTCTTTTGCCTATTTTGTATTGGTAGTTTGTCTCCTTATTATTGATTCATAGACATTGTTTGGGTATATTAGATACAAGGTCTTTTTCAGATTTATGTATAATAAATATTTTCTCTCAGTCTTTGGCTTATTTCAGTAGGTAGGTGTCTTTTGATGAACAAAAGTTCTTGGTTTTGGTGAAGTCCAGCTATCAGTTTTTTTCTTTAATGGTGGTGCTTTTTCTGTCCTTCTAAGAAATCTTTGACTATTTCAGGGTCACAAAGAAACTCTTACTATGTTGTTGTTCAGGACTGATATTGAGTTTAGGACTATATTAGTCAGGGTTCTCCAGAGAAACAGAACCAACAGGATATAAGAAGGGAAAGGATTTGTTTTAAGGAATGGACTTGCATGATTTGTGGAGGCTGGCAAGTGTAAAATCTGCATGGTGGGTCCGCAGGCTGCAGACTCAGGAAAGAGTTGATGTTGAAGCTCAAGTCGGAAGGTTGCAGCAAGAGAATTCCTTCTTGCCTGGGGGAGCTCAGTCTTTTTGCTGTTAAGACCGTCAACTGATTGGATGATGCCTACCCACATTATGGACAGTATCTGCTTTACTAGAGTCCACTGATTTAAATGTTAATCTCATCTAAAAAATATCCCCACAGCAATTCTCGAATAATGTTTGGCCAAATATCTGGGTTCTGTGGCCTAGCCAAGTTGATACATAAAAGTATTATAACATTACAGGGATTCAACTTCACAGCTGCTCAGTCAAAAACTTTTTTTTAAATGAGGTTTTTGATAGATATGGCTAAATTGCTTTCTAGAAAGACTAGTATTTTCCATCTCCCCCTCAGAATATGAGACTGCCTGTTTTATTACACCCTAACCATCAGTGGATATTATTGTTGTTTTTTATTGCTAATCTGAACAGGAAAAATGATAGAATATATTGTGAGAATGAACATTTTTCATGTTTGTTGTCTGCGTGTATTTCTTCTCTAATGAATTTTTTTTGCTTGCATTGTTTACACTTTTCTTATTTGTTTGCCTTTTATAAACCTTTTATTAACAAAAAATATTACTCTTTCTCTTATATATTGCAGAGTTCTTCCCCCCATTTAACTTTATTTTTTTGTTGACTGGCCATTTAACATTTTTAATTTCTTACGAAGTCTTTTCTTTTCCTATATAGCCAATCTTTATAGTTTTCCTACTTAAAGATTATATAAGCAAGGATTATTTTCTTGTACAATAAACACTGTTTGCAAAGATGTTCTTGAATCTTCAAAAATAAATTAAATTATGCTTATGTAATTTATTCAGTAAGTCTGAGATATTTATTCTGGATGATGGGACTATGGTTCTTTATTTTATTCTTTGTATTTTTTAGTACCTTTAAAATTAAAAAGAGTAGTAGTAAGATAATTGGCTAATAAATATTAAAAAGATTTCCATCCGAAATAGTTAAAATAAATTACGAAGTTTGGATGTTTAAAGACGTAAGTCCTGATTTTCTGGAGAATTTGGCCTCTAGAACCTTAAGTCTCAGAAAGCCTGGGATTATCATAGCAGCTTAATGTGAGAGCCAAGGTTCCGAGTTTACCTTGGATCTGTGCTCATCCTTGCAGAAGCCACAGTGATGGGTCTCAGTAGACAGCCCTGGCTGCCCTCTCAAGAGACCATGTAGCTGCTCACTAATGATGACAGAGGAATTTGTCCAAATAAAAATATGAATACACATTATCTTCAGTGTGCCTGCATATCATTGTATCTGAGATAATGTGTCCTTTTTTTTCTTTTTAGGTAGCAGATGGGGCAAATGCAATTGTGCTGGGGACGCTGGGAGACATTTCCTCTCCTCTTGCAATTATTGGTGGAAATTGTGCTCTGCAGGGTTTTGATCATGAAGGAAATGATCTCTTTTGGACGGTATGAAGAATAAAACATTCTTTTTGGTACTCTTAAGCATTGTTATTTTTAATGTTGTTTTGTGTTTTTTTTCAGCCACTGACTGTACTGAAAAATAAAAAACAAAATAGAACAATATTTATAATTCTGTATATTAAAAAAGGACGTGAATAATTTGAATAATATCCATTTGTATAATCTTCTTGTAGCTAATGTATCTGGAGTAAGTGAAAAAAAGATGGCATATTAATGATTTTGGGTTTTATTTTTAGGTTACGGGAGACAATGTTCATTCCTTGGCCTTGTGTGACTTTGATGGTGATGGGAAGAAAGAAGTATGTGGGAGAGGAGATACCTCTCCTGTGTGTTCAGCTGAATAAATTTTCACATGACAGTGACATTAGTTTTGAGAGATGTATTAGCTTCTCATGGCTGATTTTGGAGCTCTCTTGCTAAATGATGAGCTAACTGACCTCATTTGTCTTTGTCCTCTCTTTTGAATAATAAATTACTTGTGGTTGTCTAATACAAAGAGCAAGGCCACAGTGTTTCAGAGACACAGGAGGTGACATTTTGGGTAGGATGATTTAAAAAAAAAAGACACAGGAGAGGGCAGAGAGGGCAGAACTGTTGATGGGACCTCAGTCATATTCATAGCTTTAAAAATTGTTTCTGATACTTCGAAACCATATTTGTAAGTAGTGCTCAGTTTTGGCCTACTTTTTCAGGAATCTAAAAGTCTTAGAGATTGGCTCTTAGCCTTTGAAAATTTTCTAATGGTTATTCTAGAAATCAGCTGCTTGTGCAGTAAATAAGTGCGAAGTCCTGTGTTGGGCACTAATCTTCCCCTCTCGTCCATGGATACCAGGGTCTGGTATTTGAAATAGGGCTTCCATCTGCAGGCAGGGGAAGTTGCTGAACCAGGGAGCATTTTTAGGTGCTAAGTGAAGAAACATGCTCTGGCAAGATGTACAGCCACATGGCAGGATAAAGCTGTAATAGCTACTTATTCTTCCCTGACTGAATCTGTTGATCCTCCCATAGAGGGAACCTTCTTGAACATTGGGTTTTGGGGGGATTGGAAGTCTAGGGTGGCAGTAGGAGTGTGCAGGGTATGGTGCCATTTTTTGTTTTATTTATGGGAAATTTTACTGTTTTCACTTAACTAAACTAAATGTGTATGATTTTTTCCCCCATTCAGCTTCTTGTTGGATCTGAGGATTTTGACATCCGAGTTTTTAAAGAAGATGAGATTGTGGCAGAAATGACGGAAACAGAGGTAAGAAATGCCGCCTCAGAATTATAGTCACCTTGGGCAAGGTAGATCAGCACAGTCAGATGTGACAGCAGATGTTACATTTCTGTGAGAGGATGCAACATCCTCTCACAACCCAGGTGGTTTTAGGATAAAAACTGTGGGTTAAACAGAGCCATGTGTTACAGAGGAAGATGCACTTAAGAATCTTGTATTAAGATATGTGCTGAAAAGACTAAATAGAGAAAAATTATTGAGTATAGTTGAATACATAAAGGCTTTTCTTTTAATGAGTTAATACATATAAATAATAATCGTAATAATAATGGTAACCATTTATTGTGCATTATTAGCCGGTACTGTTCTAAGTGCTTTATATGAAATAACTTATTGAATCCTTACAACAACTCTATTAGGAAGATATTATTTTTATAGATGAGGAAACTGATGTTAAGTTTTTTGTTTTTTTTTGTTAAGTTACTTGTGCAAGGTCACAGCTATTAAGTGGCATGGTCAGGATTTGAACCTTTGTGCCTCTTTCTCCTCCTCCTCTTCATCATGTGTATTGCATGGGACTAAATGAAGTACATAAATGAGATTTTTATACTTTCTTCTCTTAATGCAAATTAAGTACCTCTTAGGCATGTTTCTGTAGGTAAACTTAAAAATTAGAATGTAAGAGAAATTGGCTAATTTCTTTGTGATTATAATTATTAATTAAGCCAGAGGTGTTTCTTATAGAGTTTAAACTGCATATTTTTTCTTTGTGTGTGGGGGTTTTGCAATTTTCACTGGATTCACAAATTCTAAAAGAGCTGTAACCCTTAAACTTCATTTTTTAAAAGAGGTGTCCAGAGATTACCTGTGTATTTGTGGTTTGACATTCTCAGGATATTTGTTTGCTGCTGATTTTCCAAGATTGGCAAGACTGAAACACAAAAAAGAATTAAGATACTCTCCATTAAGGAATAAGAAGAGGACAAAGGAGTAGTGGCTTGTGAATGTTATAAATGGATAGAAAGAAACCAGTAGAAGGGAGTCTTAGAGGTCAGAATGGTGGGATTCTGCAGAATTTCATTAGGTGGTGTTTGGGAGTATGTATCAGAAAAGCTTGGGGGCACTGGCCTCACAACTGGCCTTGGCCACTTGTCCTTAAATTCCTTGCTTCTTGCTACTTGCAAAAGCTATCTAGGAAAGTCAGACTTCTTTCCCCCTAACTAGAAGAGGAGATAAAAAATCCAGACCTGCATATTGATATACAAAATATTATTAATGATTTTAATTAATTTGCTTTTATCCTATAGCGAGAGTCATGAGTTTTTACTTAGTCCCACTGTACTTTTTATATATTCACAGTTATGTAAATGATAGTTGCGGACAGAGAAGAAATGAAGGGGAGAAATGAGTGCCAGAAGCAGTAGTCTGAAGATGTGTGTCTGTACAGGGGGTTCTGTTTAATGTGCTCATGTGTGCTTTCTGGAGAGAGGGTTGTTAGCTTTCATTAGATTCTTAAAGAGGTTTGCAACCTCCCCACCACCACCCCCAACGAAAACCCAATTTGAGAATCACTGCCTTGTAGGTTCTGTGTCCTGCATTATCATATTCTTTTTGTTCCAATTTTTAGTAAATCTGTCCCCATTTGATGGGAATCATTCAGGTTTTGTTAGGTTTCTGTTTATTGTTAATATTAGATATGAGGAGGGTGTACTCTTTGAAACACTTTTTTCCTAAATCCTAGGAAAGGGGGAGATGACGTGAAATAGAGCTAGGGATTTGAGGGGACCTGTTGATCATCTAGTGCACAAACGAAAGAAACAAATGAACTAAGAAAACACCAAAGGACCTGGGGAATTTGTGGCTACATTTATGAAAATATGGACTTTAAAACATTATTCATTTGCAGGGCCATTTTCCTGTACTCTTGGTTTGGCTTTGCTACTAGGTCAAATATCTTTTCCCAGATCAGCAAAATCATGATTCATTTGGCAATTGAACAGTATTAAGTATTGCCAAAAGAATGGCTTGAGCTAAATGATTTTGGAATCCTACACAGCACTTTGTATTCAGAGTTAAGTGAAGTGGGTGGTTTTGTAGAAAAGCTGTAGGTGTAAAGGAAATTATATAACTATTCTCTGCTTGATATAATTTGTTTCTTAATAGCTCTTGTATTAGGGGCAGAATTACAAAGTAGATCTACAGGATCATAGATATCACTAAGCTTTGGTTTTAACTTTAAAGGGTAATTTTGTTCAATATCTAAAATTTTATCCTTTTAAGGATATCATATGCTTGAATAGCCCTATAAATATTTCTGTATAATATATGCATTCTGTATTTTCTTATGCACTACACAAATCTATGTGCTTGAACTTTTACTTTTCAAAGGATTGTATTTTCTTTCTTTTACTTCTAGAAAACAATAAATTATGTCATAGAAAAATATACACATAGGCCCTGCGCGGCCTGTAATCCTAGCACTCTGGGAGGCAGAAGTGGGCGGATCGCTCAAAGGTCAGGAGTTCAAAACCAGCCTGAGCAAGAGCGAGACCCCATCTCTATTAAAAATACAAAGAAATTAATTGGCCAACTAAAAATATATAGAAAAAATTAGCTGGGCATGGTGGCGCATGCCTGTAGTCCCAGCTACTTGGGAGGCTGAGGCAGAAGGATTGCTTGAGCGCAGGAGTTTGAGGTTGCTGTGAGCTAGGTTGATGCCACGGCACTCTAGCCCGGGCAACAGAGTGAGACTCTGTCTCAAAAAAAAGAAGAAAAATATATACATAAAAGTTAGATATTCAATTGTAGATTGTTATGTCTTTTTAAAATTTAGACTGTAGGACATTATGAGTTAAGGAAGCTGGACTAATCATTAAAACCTCTTGGGTTAGTGTGTATAACATCTATTGCACATATTCTAAATCTTGTATACTTAGCTTATTTCCCTTAATCCCTTAATCCCTCAGTTTTATTGTTTTTTTTTAAATAATTTGAAACTTGCCACATAAGCATGATCTAAAACACCAGACTTTGTGAGTTTATTTAAAACTGATCATCCAACTCTGAAATTTGATAACATGTGTCATAGAGAAAAGAGGAATATATTCCCCACTAATGGATTGGAGGAAGTGCTTTTAAATCTAATTTTAACATAGTTGTTAGCAAGGTGTGCAATTTTATAAAGCCCTACTTCACATTAAATTGAGCCTTAATGAAAAGATGTTGTATTTTTATATATTGTTTTTGCAGATAATCACCTCTCTCTGTCCCATGTATGGCAGTCGATTTGGTTATGCCCTTTCAAATGGCACAGTTGGTGTTTATGACAAAACAGCCCGATACTGGAGAATTAAAGTTAGTATGATTCAGCCTCTAATATTCAGGGACTTTATACTTATTGAGTGACTTCTGTACTAATTGTTGGAATTCTTTTTCAGTCCAAAAATCATGCCATGAGCATTCATGCATTTGACCTTAATTCTGATGGTGTGCATGAGCTGATAACTGGTTGGTCCAATGGGAAGGTAAGTTTAAATAGCAGAGTTCAGGTGTAATTCAAAGTAACAATTGAGGTGTACTGACTATATGACTTAAAACAGGAATATAAAGTTGAGTTCCTTGGCTGTGTTTTCAAATTCAGCTTTATAATGTTTCCACATTATTTATTCCTGCTATAGTTGTCAAGAACTACAAAATAAGTGTCCCTTTGGTCTTGTATGCCCTGTTTGAGGGAAAATCTCCAGGGAAATTCTCTCTAAATGTCTTCTTTGAAGGACTGAGAATCCATCAATCGGGTTGATTCTAGGTGTAGGCCAGTAAAAAAAAGGAATTTTAATAACTTAATAATGAACCATTTGAATAACTCTTCTCTAATAAATCTTCAAAACTGACTGAAAACTTTAAAATAATGGGAAGAATCATGTTAATGTATTGTTTTCTGAGCTATAATTTCAAAATAAAATCATTTTGCTTTCTTTCCATTTTTAACTGCAAATGGGAATTTTCTACAGTCTTTTGGCAAGTCAGGATTGTCTTGTTAGGGACTAAGTAGCTGCCAGGTCTCCATGGATACCATTTGGCCTAGCTTTCTTATCTGTCAGTGTTGGACTGCCTGAAGGGGATCAACTAATTCCTGTCTTTTCCTCTTTGATTTTTATTTACTTTTGGCCAGAACCTTGTAGCCTTCCTTTTGTGTTATGTGAGGAACAGATTCTAAAAAGCTGTTTTGTTGGTTCCTGCTTATCCACTTAGTTTTGTCTTTGGTTTGGGTATTAAAAATTATAAGAGAAGACTGTGTAGTTGCTTGCTGAGAAATTTGAAAATCTATAAAATGGATGTCTTAGTTAGTTCAGGCTGCTATGACAAAATGCCATAAAGTGGTGAGTGGCTGATAAACAAAAGAAATTTATTTCTCCTTGTTCTGGAGGCTGGGAAGTCCAAGATCAAGGCACTGGCAGATTTCGTGTCTGGTGAGGGCCACCTTCCTCATAGATAGTCGTCTTATCACTGTAACCTCACATGGTGGAAGAGGCGAGGGATCTCTCTGGGGCCTCTTTTGTGAGGGCACTGACAACATTTATGAGGGCTCTGCTCTCAGGACCCAATCACCTCTCAAAGGCTCCACTTCCTAAGATCACCACCTTGATTGTTAGGATTTCAACATACGAATTTTGTGGGGACACAAACATTCAATCCATAGCAGTGGACCATATTCTGGGGGAATATAATTTATTATTATTGATTAGATAGAAAATACTAGACTTGAGAAATTACCAAGTTACCTGGAAATATGACTCAACCTGGATGTTTTTATAGATAAATGCTTTCAAAATTTTAAGGAATTTCTATTATATAATCTGTTTCAAAACATAAAAAAGATAAGAAAATGACACAGTTCTTTATATAAGTGGAAAAAACTGATTATCTACCCTTCACAGAAGTAACATAGAAAAGGAAAATATGCAGATCCAACTTTGGTAAAAATACAGGTCATTTATTACTTCACAGGCTTTAGCATTCATAATGTTCAGCCTTCCGTGATGTGATTAATAGCATCTTGACTGTGATATACTGTAGACAAGGGGTAGGCTGTAACCTAAATTACTTTAGTTTTTGGTTGCAAAGTTTTGCCCAGAAGGATGTTTATGAAAAGGCAAAAATAGTGAATAGCGTTGGCCCTTGAAATGATTACTGTACCAGATTTTCTGGAGTTAGTCTTTTGTTAAGAATACCTACGTCCGTGACTGGAACAGAATCATCGTTTGTCATCCATTATTGTTTTTGAGATACATTTGTTTCTGATAAGTCAGTTATTTATTTGTCCTATCTCTTGAGAGTAGGAGACTCAAAGAGGACAGGAGAGCTCACTAAAGTATCTGAATAGTTTTTATGTGGAAGAGGAGCTTTTAACAGTGTTGTTGTAAAGGTTGTATGGCTGAAGATTGGGCTAACTCTGCATTTTTCAAACTTCACAGATGTAAATATATATGTTTATATATAATAAAGATCAAATTTTTATATAGAGTTAATATTGTGTCCTTTTATGTATCAGGCCCTGTTTTAAGTGCGTTACGTATGTTAACTTCCTTAGGCCTCACTACAAATCTTTGAGGTGTAGTACTGTTATTTTCCCTGTGCCCTGGTTATTGATCCCCAGATGAGACAACCAAGCACAGAATGGTTAAGAAACTTGCCCAATGGCTCACGCCTGTAATCCCAGCACTTTGGGAGGCAGGGGTGGGAGGATCGCTTGAGGCCAGGAGTTTAAGATCAGCCTGAGCAACATAGTGAGACTCCCTGCCCACCCCCGCCCCTCCCCCCATCTTTACAAAGTACATACTGTAGTCCCAGCTATTCAGGAGACTAAGGCAGGAGGATGGCTTGAGCCCAGGAGTTTGAGGCTGCAGTGAGCTATGATGACACCACTGCCCTCTAGCCTGGGTGACAGAATGAAACCCTGTCTTATAAAAACAATAAAAACCAAAAAACAAAACTTGCCCTAGATCCCATAGATAGTACATGACAGAGCTGGATTCTGAACCTAAGCGGTTTAGCCATTAAGCCCATGGTGTATATGCTGCTTTTGCACTATGCTATATATGCTCCATATACTGCCTCTCAGCAGGCCCATTTCTTCAAATGAATACTGTATGAAGGCCAATATGTAAAACAGCCTTTATTTAAAAAGAAGAAAGCACAGCTGGTTGGGACCTCTTATGGACCCCTTTGGCCCTAGCAGTCATAGGTATCTCTTGGGAAGTCACAGGGCTTCATGGAATACTCTTGAAAACTGTTAGACTAAATGACCTTTAAAGCTGATTCTTTTTTTTAAATTTTGTGGTTTCTGAAAAAAACTGTAACATAAGTGACTTTTTAAGTTCTTGTTTTATTTTTAGGTTGATGCTCGAAATGACCGAACTGGGGAGGTCATCTTTAAAGACAACTTTTCTTCTGCAATTGCTGGTGTTGTAGAGGGAGATTACCGGATGGATGGCCACATACAGTTAATCTGCTGCTCAGTGGATGGGGAAAGTAAATTGGGTTGAGAAAAATACTTGAAAAGTCAGACTAAGGTGGGAGGATCACTTGAGGCCAGGAGTTTGAGACCAGTCTGGACAACATAATGAGACCCCCATCTCTACAAAAAATGAAAAAAATTTAGCCAGGCATGGTGGTATGAGTCTGTAGTCATAGCTACTAGGGAGGCTGAGGTGGGAGGACCACTTGAGCCCAGGAGTTTGTGGTTGCAGTGAGCTATGATGGCACCACTGAACTCCATTCTGAGAGACATAGTGAGATCCTGTCTTGAAAAAGAAAGAAAAGTCAAATTTTCAATTTGATTGGGTCCAAATACCAGGAAATTCCACTATTAAGTATTTGTTTTGAGATCCACTAGTTCTAATCAATCTACCTAAGTTGGGGAGATGAGAACTTAGGTTTTTGTTTTTAAGCATAGGTGGTTGATGATGTAAAAGTAGACCTGGCTATACCTGGGATATTCCTCAGTTTCATGAGGGTTTTTCCTTCTTTTCAGTCCGGGGCTACCTGCCAGGCCCAGCTGAGATGAGGGGGAACCTCATGGACAACAGCGTAGAGCAGGACCTGATCCGAGAGCTGAGTCAGAAGAAACAGAATCTGTTGATAGAGCTCCGTAACTACGAGGAAAATGCCAAGGTAGGTCTTCGTGGGGAGGGGAGTCTGAAAAGTTACGACTGATTGGGAGGAGTAGCAAATGTGGAGGAAGAATGAGAGTGTCCGTGTTGGCCACGGTCTGGGCCTTTTTGCCAGTGTGAGCATTGAGAGGGCATAAATCCTTTGAGCTTAGAATTCCACTTCCAGGTAACTAAACTGTAGAAACATTTGCATGAGTGTTCAAAGGCATTTATTGCAGCACTGTTTATAGCTGTGAACAGCTGGAAGTAACATAAATGTTCATCAGTATGTGCTGGGGAATATTAAACAGCTCAGAAGAACAAAGTATATATCCTTGGACTGCTAGGGAAGGATAGCTATGGTATTATGAAGTGGCAAAAAGCAAGAACAATATGTATAGAGTATCTTTTATCTTTCTCAAAAACAATTCATACAAAAATGGACAATCACAAAAACTGTAGTTGTGTGTGTATACCAGACTAGCTGGAAGATGAGCTGGGAGTGGGACTTTAATTTGTCCTGTCATGCATTACTATATTTGAGTTTGCTGTACCAAGTGAATTTTTTTTGTTACTTTAAAAGAATAATAATAAAAAAAGTACAAGGCATGACGGGGTACAGCAGACCATAACCATAGAAAGGGGCAAGGGTATTTTCCCATAGGCCAGACAGAGCAAGGGAGCACTGATGAGGTGAGTTCTCTGAACTCTAAAGAATCAGATTAATAAAATAAGATGATGGATGCTCTGTTCTTTGAAGCTGAATAGCCGTATTATTTAAAATTGACATTAGTTCACTGTTTTGGTGACCCAGTTGGAAGCAGGTGGGTGTTTTGCAGGCTGAATTGAGTGGTCCACTGAATGAGACTGATGGGCAACGGGGCATCATCCCAGCCAACACCAAGCTCCACACTACCCTCTCAGTCAATCTGGGCAGCGAGACTCAAGCTGCTCATGCAGAACTGTGCATTTCCACTTCTAATGGTAAGAAATCATTGACAGCTGGTGTTCGTAGGCACCTGTGCCATCTTGGAGTAGTTCTTAAACTGTTTTCCCTCTTCCTGCAGACACCATCATCCGGGCAGTGTTGATCTTTGCAGAGGGCATTTTTGTAGGTGAAAGCCACGTTGTACATCCCAGCATTCACAACCTCTCCACCTCCATCCGCATCCCGATTACACCTCCCAAAGATGTCCCTGTGGATCTGCACTTGAAAATCTTTGTGGGTTACAGAAGCAGGTGACCCTTTGCAAATCACAGTTCTTTTGAGACAGCACTTAGACAAGGGCCACGACGTTTAGCTTTTCTATATGTCATGGATTTTATGGAGCCTGAGAAGCTATTTAATGGTTCTGTCCACCCAGTAAAGATTTCACATGACCTTCTATTTCCCTAATTTGAAATCTGTAAAAATAGAGAAAAAGAGAAAAAAGGGTATATAAATTTAAGATGATTATTTTCTATTTTTAGTTAGATTATCTCATAACAAAAGTTTAAAAAATATGTTTAATTGATAATTTGTCAATTATAGTTTTGGCTACTAAGACTACAAGGGTTAGGATGCATCTTTGTGTCAGGAAGATGTGTATGTGTGTGTGTGTGTGTGTGTGTATAAATAAAACCTCAACTGGTGAAGAAAAACTGCTTTGTGAATGGACAGTAAAAGCCTTTTCACATTTATTTTAGGTTTTTTTTAAACCCTTAGTGCATGCACGTGTGTATGTAGACTCATGTTATCTCTAAACTCCAAACCTAATACGTTACCGTAGTACTTTAACCCACGAGTGTTTTGGGGTTTTTTTCTCATCAGTGAAAACCTTAAATGTCAATTGATGACACAGATAGTGACTTTATTTTCTGGGCCTTGCACTTTGAAATAACATTCTATACAAAACAATTCTCTCGTGTTCCACCGGTTGGCCACAGCACCCAGTTTCACGTATTTGAGTTGACAAGACAGCTGCCCCGATTCTCCATGTATGCGCTGACCAGCCCGGACTCAGCCAGTGAGCCGCTCAGTTTTGTGAACTTTACCATCGCAGAACGGCCACAGCGGGTGAGAGCCTTGCTCTTTTCTTTCAATGCTTTTGCACTGTAGAATCCTTTAGATGTTATTTTATAGAAAGGGGGAAATACATGAATGTATTAAGTTGGTAGCAGCAAATATGATATGGAAGAATTATGTAACTTCAAGTTGGCTTATAATCTGTATTAAAAATATTGCTAAAATATCTTCTTTCACTTTAGTTATAGGCGAATTCTTACCAGCTTTTAATTTCTCTCTATCTCTTGTTATGGTCTTAGTGTGGTTGTCCTGGCCTAGTATTTCAAGAGGAACCTGCATCAAGATGAAAAGAGAGTGAGACTTAGAGCTAGGGATATTTTTGGGTTCAAGTACTACCTTGACTATTACAATTAAATTCTTAGTGATCTTGGGGAACTCCCCTCACCAGGCTGAGCTTGATTTTCTTATTATAGGTGAGGCTAGTCTTGCCTACCTCCTTGGAGGGCCCTGAGGATTATCTGACAGTACCTTGTAAAGTTTAAAGGAGTAATACTAGTGGACTGCAACTTTGGCTGGGCTTCACAATTCTTAGTGAGGCTTTTAAATCCTGTAGACTCTCAGACCCCTACCTGGCCTGTGGAACCAGAAATTCTAAAGCTGGGCCCTCCCAAAAGGCCTCATCAGGGTTCTTATGTGGAACCTGTGATGCAGACCACTGTAAAGTATGATTATTCGTAACATTAAAACTTATTCTGACTCACGCCTGTGATCCTAGCACTCTGGGAGGCTGAGGCGGGTGGATGGTTTGAGCTCAGGAGTTTGTGACCAGCCTGAGCAAGAGCAAGACCCCGTCTCTACTAAAAAAATGGAAAGAAATTAGCTGGGAAACTAAAAATATATTAAAAAAAATTAGCCAGGCATGGTGGCACATGCCTGTAATCCCAGCTACTTGGGAGGCCGAGGCAGAAGGATTGCTTGGGCCCAGGAGTTTGAGGTTGCTGTGAGCTAGGCTGACGCCCCACGGCACTCTAGCCCACGCAACAGAGTGAGACTCTGTCTCAAAAAAAAAAAAAGAAAAAGAAAAAAACTTTACTTATTGTGTGGCTATAGCTCTGACTGTGATATATGCACTTCATTTAATGTTTTTTAAGGAACAGAATGGAGTAGTTTTAAGTTTTAATGGAATAGTTTTATTGTGTGGGATACAAACACAGAAGAGCTATTGTGTAACAGACTTAGCATCATACCTGAATCAGTTATACATTGCATATAAGATTATGTCTAAGTAGAAAATTCTTTAAAATCATGCCTGCTGTGGGGTGGGGCATAATTATGAATGTTACTTAACATGTGTGTGTTGGGGGAGGGAGTGTGATTAGTGTTTTCTTGGTGGGGGCTGAAATATAATTTTTTTTTTAACCAAGTAGTAACACTAGAAGAAAGGAGAACTCTTCCTTCAAGAATGGCTGTACTTTAAAAATGGAAGCTCATTTCATTGTGTTCGTTTTTAAGGTTGCTATGTGGCTCAATCAGAACTTTCTGTTACCGGAAGACACTAACATTCAGAATGCTCCATTTCAAGTGTGTTTCACATCCTTACGGAATGGTGGCCGTCTGTATATAAAAATAAAACTTAATGGAGAGGTAACGTTTAATGTCATGGGGCATAGATTTCTCATGTGGTATTTACCATTCAGTGCAAAGTGAGGTGGGGGACCCCAGTATCAAAGTCATAAAACCACATGTTTCAATTTAGTCTGTTAGTGTTACCATCTTAAACGCTGGGGTATAATCCATAACAGAGGTTTTCTGCCTCCTTCTCTCCTTCTTTCCCTTCACCCCTTCCTTATCTAATTTGGGAAGGTTTGGAAATACATAGGTGAACAAAATCATTTTCATTGTTTGAATGATTTTGTCATTAATTTATAAGACTAGAGGATTGAACTTTTTGCCAGCTGCTGGAAATAATGAATGCAGTTTGTAATTTTCTTGAGGACTAAACTTTATCTTATGTATCACTACATGTAAATATATGCTCAATAATTATGTTGAATGTGGGGAACATACTGTTCCAGCTAAGTCTGTCTGATATCTGAGGATGCTAAACTTGTCCTGGTTCTCTTTGCATAGATCACTGTCAATACTGATGATATTGATTTGGCTGGTGAGATCATCCAGTCGATGGCATCATCTTTTGCTATTGAAGACCTTCAGGTGGAAGCGGATTTTCCCACCTACTTTGAGGAATTACGAAAGGTGCTAATTAAGGTGAGGGCACCTAGTGGATGCATTTGTGGGAATATGGTAGTCTAATAATGTTGGATATGTTTCCCTTGGGAGATTAATGATAACATAAGTACAAATGTACTTATGATAGTGATCTTTTAAAGAATTTTCATAAATTCTGAAACAAAAATTGAACTAGTATTGGAGAGTTCACCAGTTAAAGGATTTCTTCTATAAAAAGTAAGTGGTTAGCTCCTGACCACCCTGCTTTCTTTGTTTGGTTTAGGGGGTTAGGATACTTTTAAAAAATATCATATTAACGTTTTCCTTTGCTAGCCCTTCATCTTATCTGTTGTGTCTACTTTTAGTCTTAAGTCTTGCTAAAAACCCAAATTCAAAATAAGAAATCAAAATAAGGAGGGTTGTGATTGGCTCCAAAGTGTAACAACATTCCCACTGCAAATCCCTAAAATGCCTATCCCTATGTGTGTTGCTAGGGCTCCCAGTGCTAAGGTGTGAGAAGGGCCTACATGGAGTGTCCTGTGCAATATTGGAGGCAGCATAGACTATTTTGTTGAGGAGGAGATGTAATAATGGGAAGTAGCTAAGTTGGTGTAAGTGAATAGGGGAAAGAAAAGGGCTTCTGTATATGATAAATAGTGTCTTCTCAATCTGTCTAGTTTTCAAGACATTTGTGAGGCCATTTTAATTCCTGAGTGTTCATGGTTTCCAGGTGGACGAATATCATTCAGTGCATCAGAAGCTCAGTGCTGACATGGCTGATAATTCTAATCTTATCCGAAGTTTGCTGGTCCGAGCTGAGGATGCTCGTCTGATGAAGGACATGTGAGTATTTACCATGGCTAGGACAGTTGCAAGGTTAAAAATGTGAGCAATATGGAATAGTGACTCTCAGATGTTTCTAGGAGGAGTGTAAATTGATACAGTGACTTTGGAAAATAGCCTGGCATTATCAGTAAAGTCAAAAATGTGTGTACCCTGTGATTCACCAATTCTACTCCTGGTTTATAGCCTAGAGAATTTTGTGCACATATAAACCAGGATATTGGTGCAGGAATATTCATGAAGGCACTGTTTATAAGAATCCCAGAGTGGAAACAATTCAAACTAGCATCAGCAGTATAATAGATAAACTGCAATATATTTGTACAATGGACTACCACACAGCAGTGAGAGTGTATGAATCCCCATGACACATAGCAACATGGACAAATCTTAAAAATACGGTGGAGCCTGAGAGAAGTAAGACTTACAATAATATGTACAAAATGCTTCATTTATATAGTTAGGAAAAAAGACTAAACCATATTGTTTGGGAAGCATGCAATAAATAAAAATATAAAGAAATCCAGGGAAGAGATTATGATTATTCCATGAAAGGGTTGTATATGCAAAGCAACCACCAAATGTCAAAGGAGTCAAAAAACCAAAGAATGAGGCGGACAAATCCAGCTTTCTGTATAAGCTGATTGATTAGCCGGACTTACAGATAGAAGCATGGTCTTGGGCGGTGTAAGACAAGATCTCCACACTGCAACCCCCCAGACCTAGGGCTTATATCTTGGGGAAAAGTATATGTGCTCTGGAGGAATGTGTAGGTCGCTATGTCACAGCCTATGAGGTATGCAGTGACATCAAGGGTTGTTTGGGAAGAAAGGTGGAACTTACAGTGAATAGGTGTTTCTACATAAAGAGTAATACATCAGCTGGACATTTTGGAGGCATTCCCAGACTCGGGGTTAATCAGGCAGATTAGCATTTTAAAAAGTTGCTTTTGTCCCCCCGATCTTATAAGAGACTATTTTCTACTAGAGGAGGAGACTGTGTTCAGAAAGAATACATTTCTTTTTTCATAGTTAATACTTGATGAATATTTATTTTAAAAATTCTACATTGCTAGTCATTAGATTCCAGATACTTGAAGGTTTGCGGATGGGTTGTTTGGCTAGAATAAGTAGTGCAGTGATATGCGTGTTTATTTATCTATATTTGCACATTTGTCTTTTCCTAGGATACATTCATGAAAATATAATGAGTCACATTTATTCATATTAAAATTTCTGTTAATATGCACCCAAAAGATTATTCCAGTTTACCTTTCTAACCCTAGTTTCTGAGAGTGACTGTTTCGCCAAAACCCTGACCAATAGTGAGCTTTGTCAAAATTTTCAATCAGTAATTATCTGGTACATGAAGAAGGATATCTCATTGTTTCATTTTTTTCTTTGTTTACTTCTGAAGTTGAGCATATCTACTTATATTTATTGGACATTTGCATTTCTGTGAATTCAATTTCATATCCTTTTTCCATATTTTAATTGAAGTGCTTGTCTTTTGTTTATTTTTTTGGTTTATCCTATTTTAAAATGCAAATATTCTCTCATTTTCCATTTATCTTTTAAGCTTACTTTTATTTATTTATCTTTGTTTTGTGTTTTGCCATGGGAGACATTTTCAGTTTGTATGTAAACTCATGTCTATACATTTTTTTGCTTACGGTCTCGTGTTCAGTTGCTTAAAACAGCTTCTTGGCATCAAAAGTATAAAAATATTGGTCCATCTAGTACTTTTATAGTTTAACATTTAAATTAAGGATCAAAATCATTAGGAATACCACTGGTATAAATGACAAAGCCATGTTGCTGATTGGCATGCTCACAAGGCCAAGTTTGGTGGATGGGTAAGTTTGAATGATGAAAGATAATAACAGAAGACAATCCTGTGTGAAATTTTGGTTCAAAGCATGATAATTCTGGCCCCAAATCACTTTTGGTTTGCCAAAGCTAACAAATAAAAATACAGGACACTCAGTTAAATTTGCATTTCAGATAAACAACAAATAGTTTCTTAGTTTAAGTGTGTCCCCTACTGTATTTTATCTGGTAAAACAAACTAAGCAAAATCAATAAAGAAGTCTGATTTGTAATAACTCTTCACTAAGTGAAAGTCATTGTGAAATTATAATTTGAAACCCTAATCGGGATTCGTACCTCATGAAGAAGAAGGATGGAGAGTGGACATCAAACGAAGTGTGGGTAGATAAAGGGTGCTGGGACGTGCTCACCCTGCTTGTAAGAGCCGATTATGCCCCTCTTTTCCCATCTGCACGTTTAGTGATGTCAGGTTTGAAAATTAGCCATGGTGAGTGTATTTACAACACAGACATCCCCAAATGCTGAAATCAAATTTTTTTATTTTTTTATTTTTACCCCAGGGAGCCAGTTATTAGCAGTAGAGGCAGCTGACAGGGAAGTCCAGAGAAGACACCAAACATTGTTAGCTTTACTTAATTTGTGGTTTGGCCTAGCTTATGTCTGGCCAGTCATGGCATCTGTCATTCCTTGAACAGTGGGCTGAGCCTCAGGTTTCCCAGAAAGAACATGTTGAGAAGCTTCTGGGATGCTGGCAATGTCCTGTTTCTTGACCTCATTAATAAGCATTTGTTCTATGAACTTTTCAAATGTGTAACATTTTACAATTTAAAAAGTTAAAAATAAATATGTGCATGCCTACCTTCATGCTTGCTGGGATGCAAAATTCATCTTGGCAATAAAATGTACTGACACGAATTCAGTAAAATAGTTAACAAGTGATAATGAAGTTTATGTGTGTATATTAGAGGCAAGAGTTCACTCAGAGTGCTGCTTGTATTTTTTTCCTGAAAGACCTGAATTATTGATGAATAATTAATGTGGTCTTGTTCAGAAGTAAATGATTTTTTTAAATAATTGTATTGTTGAAAATTTCAAACACATACAAAAGTAGGTTGAATATTATGATTTCATATGTAATTAGCACCAGCCGCGTAGCTTCAACAGTTATCAACTAGTGGCTGATCTTTTTTCATCTCTGCACTCACTCTCTTTCCCTCCTCAGGCATTTGAGCAAATTGTGGCCATCATATAATTCTAGCCACAACTGTTTCAGACAATGAGCCTTTAAAATATATACATATGCACATATATATGTATAAAAATCATAATGGCATTATCACACTCTAGTCAGTGTTTGAATGTTCCCAGTTGTCTTAGAAATGTGTATGTGTGTATTTTAAATTGGCTGTTCAAGATCCAAAGACCACAGAGCATACACTGAATTTGGTTGAAAATCTCTCTTCATCCACATTTGCTTGCTCACTTGCTCTCTTCCTTTCCCTCTCCTGCAGTTTCCCGTTTTGGATTTTGCTGGTTATATCCTCATGGTAATGTTTAGTAGTATTCTTCTGTCCCCTGTGTTTCTGTTAGAATAAGGCTTGGTCAGATTCAGGTTCAGTTTTTGGCAAGAATACTTCCTAAGTAATGACATGCACTTCCATGAGGAAGTGTGTAATGTCTGGTTGTCTCTTTTATGATGTTATCAGCCATTGATAACATAATGGATCATTGCCCAGATCCATTACTTCTTTTGGGGTTTGTAAAATAGTGATATTTAATTGTGTTATTTTTTTCTTCACGTATTAGCTCGAATACTTCTAGGAAAAATAATGTTCCCTCATGAATTAGTGAATTATTTGTTTCCCCGAGGTACAATTTGTCTTCCACAGGTTATTTATCAGCTTTATCAGCTTTAAAATAATGATTTCGTTCCCCAGCATCCTCCAAGGTAACCAGTGAGATTTTTAAATCCCTATGAATTCATGTATTTTAACATATTTAATGTGTTTCAGTCCATTTCAGTTATTATTTTTCATGGCTAAATTGTCCCGCCAGTGGAAGCTTCTTTAGACAGTTTCCTCTGGACATAGTCCCATTAGTTTCATTAGTTCTTTGTTCTCTTATCTGGCAAGATGTTTTATGCTAATTTGGTACATTTCCTGGTCTAAATATGGAATCAAACCAGGTATGGTGGCTCACACTTATAATCCAGGTGATATGGGAGGCCAAGGTGGGAGGATCACTCGAGGCCAGGAGTTCAAGACCAGCCTGGGCAACATAGCAAGATCCTGTCTCTACAAAGTGTTTTCCTCAGACTGGCTGAAGGATTTTAAAGGGAAAGGATGTTCTGGAAAACGAGGTGCAGGAGCTGGCTATGTGCAGGTCATCATATCTTGTTCCCACGGTTATCGCGAGTGGTCTGGCTAGCGTCAGTCAGCTAGACGGCAGCACAATTGAAGGTTAAGTGTCCAGCACTTTTCTCCAGGGGCAGTCCTACAATCTTGGTTTCAGGGTTACTTGTTCAAGGCCAGTTCCTGGGGATTCTTAAGCAGGCACACAGTTAGGCATTATAAAAGAAAGAGTTATTAGTTAGCTTTAAGATGGTGGCTCTTACTGTTACACCTCCCACAAGATGGTATTAATCTGTTCCTGAGGGATCTGCCCCCATGACCCAAATAGCACCCACTAGGCCACACCACCAGCACTGCTGCTCTGGCAGTTACACGTCACCATGAGTTTTAGTGAGGACAAACCACATCCAAACCTCATAGCAGGTATATTAATCCTTTATCTGTGATATGAGTTTCAAATATTTATTTCTGAGTTTGCCATTTATATTTTCCCTTGGCCTAGATTCTTAAATTTTGTTTCAATTTTGGTTTTGCCTTGTTAAAGCTTTTAAAAATTTTTCTGTAGTCAAAGTGATCAGTCATTTCCTTAATACTTCTGCATATTGAGTTATAGTTAGAAAAATTTTCTTTCCTCCCAGGTTATAGAGTAATTCGCCTGTGTTTTGCTTTGGTACTTGTGTGCTTTCCACTTTTACGTTAAGCCTCTGTTCCAGTTGGAGTTTATTGTGGTGATTCTAAAAGCAGTTCAGTTTTATATTTTTCCGTATGACCATTGCCTTATTTTAATATTACTACTTTAAAAGTCCATCATTTTTGCATTGATTTAAGATACTACCTTTATCATATATTTCCATACACAGTTGGGTCTATTTCTGGATTTTCTATACTATTCCATTGGTATATCTTGTCTCTTCAGTTGATAGTACTATTTTTTTAATGTAAAAAATTTTTTGTTGTGATGTGTGATTTTGTAAAATACATCTTTGGTCTTCCAATCCTCATACTCTCCAAAGCGATGTCTTTCTGTATGCTAGTGAGTTGATTGATGGCTGGTAGCCCCTAGGTAGCTTCAGGATGGGCGATGGTCACCTGAATAAACAAGAAGGTTGGGACTTTCAGCCCCACGTCCCCAACCTCCTGGGAGGGGAAAAGAGCCGAAGGTTGAGTTGATCACCAGTGGCCACTGGTTTAATCAGTCATGCCTATGTAATGAAGCTTCCATAAAAACCCAAAAGGATGGGATTTGGAGAGCTTCCGGATAGCTGAACACCTGGAGGTTCCTGGAGGGGGGTGGCGCACCCAGGGCATGGAAGCTCTGCACCCCTTCCCCCATACCTCACCCTGTGCATCTCTTCATCTGTATCCTTTGTAGTAATATCCTTTATTGTAAACCAGTAATTGTGAGTTTCTCTGAGTTCTGTGGGCTGTTCTAGCAAATTAATAAAACCCAAAGTGGGGGTCCTGGGAACCCCAGCTTGAAGCTGGTCAGTCAGAAGTCCAGTGGCCTGGACTTGTGACTGATGTCTGAAGTGGGAGCAGTCTTGTGGGACTGGGCCCTCAGTCTGTGGGATCTGACGCTGTCTCCAGGTCGATAGTGTCAGAATTGAATGGAGGACACCCAGCTGGTGTCTGCTGCAGAGCTGATGGCCTGCTTGGTGTAGAGGAAAATAACCCCACACATTTAGTCACAGACGTCTTCTGTGTTGACTGTTGTGGTATAAGAGCAGAGTAAACATTGTTGGTTTGTTTTTTTCACTCATGGTAAATACATATAACATAAAATTTACCATCTTAACCATTTTTAAGTGTAAATATGTTTATAGTATATTTACACCAGCAGCATCTCCATAACTCTTCATCTTATAAACCTGAAACTCTGTACCCATTAAGCAGTAACTTCCCATTCTCCCCTCCCTTATCCCCTGGCAACTACTGACAATCCCATTCTTTTGTTATCTCTGCTTTGTATGTTTTAGTGTCTAGTATGCTAGGTTCCCCTCTCCCCAACCCATCTTCTTGCTTTGTCATGGTTTTCCTGGCTACTTGTGCTGTTTGTTGTTTTTAATGAACATCAATTTTTGTAGCTCCAGAACAAATATTGGTATTTTTATTGGGATCATGTTAAATTTATTAACTTAGGAAGAACTGACACTGTTGCAATGATGTTCAGTTTTGCTAACTAAGAATGTGGTGTCCCTTTATATTTGTTCAAGTCATATTAATATTTTGAGTCTTTTAGGAGTGCTTTATAGCTTTCTTCCTGTAAGATACTAGACATTTGTTAAGTTTAAGCTTAACAAAGCTTTTGTTCTTATTTTGTAATTGTAAATATCTTTTTCTTCACGTATCTTCTATAATTATGGATTTCTGTTTATGTGTATGAATACTACTGATTTTTGTATGTTGATTTTTATTTTATTATATGCCACTTCAGTAAATTACCTTATAGTTTTTCCAGATGTATGATTGTATCATCTGTAAATTGAGATAGATATTTGCTCTTTCTGGCCAACCATCTCTAGGGCCCCCTAGTTTATTTCTCTCTTTTTAAGTCAAAAAAATGTTCCTGGCTTTAGGGCTTTGACTCTGCAAAATGTTAAATACTAGAGTAGGAAAGTGACCACCAACCTTTAAATTCCTTCTTTCCTGAATTGTTTATATTTCTTTTAGAGACTCTAAGATATATATATTTGTTTTTATTTTTTAATTTATTTATTTTTTGGAGATAGAATCTTGCTTTCTTGCCTGGGCATGAGAACAGTGACATGATCATAGCTCACAGCAACCTCAAACTCCTGGGCTCAAGTGATCCTCCTACCTCAGCCTCCTGAGTAGCTGGGACTACAGGTGCACACTGCCATGCCTGGCTAATGTTTCTGTTTTTTGTAGAGATGGGGACTCCCTGTGTTTTTCAGGCTAGTCTGGAACTCCTGACCTCAAGTGATCCTCCTGCCTAGGCCTCCCACAGTGCTAGGATTACGGATGTGAGCCACTGCACCTGGCTTGTTTTTGTTTTTTAAAAGTCAAATTAGTTGATATATAACTTATACATATAGAAATTTACTCTTTTTAGGTTTATAGTTTAATAAAATTTGAGGAATTTATATAATCATGTTGCTGCCACCACAGTCAAGATACAGAATATTTCCATCATTCTTGTGCCTCTTTGTATCAGTTTCCCTCCTAACCTCCTAGTCCTTGGCGACCACTAATTTTATTTCTTTCCCTATAGTTTTACCTTTTCCAAAATGTCACATAAATGGAATCATACATTCAGCCTTTTGAGTCTGGCTTCATTCACTTACCGTATGCCTTTGAGATTAATCCATGTTGCATGTTTCCATAGTTTGTTCCTGTTTGTTGCTGAGCAGTATTCCATGATGTGGGTATGTGATATCTGTCCCTTCACCAGTTGATGGACATTTGGGTTGTTTTCAGACTTTGGCAAGTGTAAATAAAGCTGCTATAAATATTTGCATATGGGTTTTTTGCAGACATGTTTTAATTTCTCTTCAGTAAATACCTTATAATGGGATCACCAAGTTGTATAGTAAGTGTATGTTTAATGTTATAAGAAGCTGCCAAATCATTTTCCAAAGTAGTCGCACCATTTTGTATTCCTATCAGCAATGCACGAGAGTTCCAGTTGCTCCACATCTTTGTCAGCATTTGATACTTTCAGGTTTTGTTTTTTAGTCATTTTCATTGTTGTGTAGTAATACCTCATTGTGGTTTTAATTTTATGACTGTGTTTTTAAAACCTTGATAAAATATGAAGCTGAGTCTGTTGTCTAAAAATAAGAATAGGTCAATTTCACCTAATGAATATTAATGTGAAACTTAGAAGATTGTCTATCACCTTGCTCACTTTTCCCTACCCCCTAGTGCAATGGGCTTGAAAATTCTCAAGTACCTGAATTAAAGCAAACCATGGACCAATAACCAGGGAAGGCCACTTGTCTTCCTCATTTATTTGGAAGAAATAGAATATTGTGATGGAAACTTCTCTGTGTTTTCAAAGCAAACTTTAGCAGTTACCTTGTTTTAATGAAAATACAGCTAGAAATGGTGTCGTCTTTGTTTCTAAGAAGTTTGCAAGTTTTTCTTAAGCCTACATATTGAGATAAAATGATGTTAAATCTCTACTGATTTTCACAGGAAAACAATGAAGACTCGCTATATGGAACTCTATGACCTTAATAAGGACTTGCTAAATGGATATAAAATTCGCTGTAACAATCACACAGAGCTGGTGGGAAACCTCAAAGCAGTAAATCAAGCGATTCAAAGAGCAGGTCATCTGCGTGGTAAGTCTTCTTTCATAGCATTGCAATTCATCTGTAATTTTTTGGGTGAGAATCATTGAGGATGGCTGTAGCATTCAGTAACTCATACTGGGGCCGACAGTAGCAATACCTTTCACACTCCAAAGCTGGCATCAGTCGCTTGAGTGTCAGTCAGCCTAGTGTTTGGCTTTAGTCAGTCTCAGACTTCAAAGGGACTGAAAACCTTCAGCTCCTTTTCTTAGGTCTTGCTGCAACCTCTAAAGAAAAACCTAATATATATACCAAAAAGGAGATATATATATATATATATATATAAATATTTGTGTGTGTGTGTATATGTATATATAAATATATATATAGCTATCAAGGCCCCATTAGGAAAAAAGAGACTGAAAATTAATGAGTTAAGTATCCATCTTAAAACTTTAGAAAAAGAACAATAGGCTAAACCAAAAGAAGCAGTAATATAGCCAGAGATTGATGCCTGAATTCTGCTGTTTTGGGTCGATGCCTTGACCTCTTTAGAAGTCATCTTTGTTGGTAGAGATGAACCTTGATCCTTTTCTGTAATACCGACTTTTTTTTTTTTTTTTTTGGAGACAGAGTCTCACTTTGTTGCCCGGGCTAGAGTGCCGTGGCATTAGCCTAGCTCACAGCAACCTCAAACTCCTGGGCTGAAATCCTTCTGCCTCAGCCTCCCAAGTAGCTGGGACTACAGGCATGCGCCACCATGCCCGGCTAATTTTTTCTATATATATTTAGTTGGCCAATTAATTTGTTTCTATTATTAGTAGAGATGGGGTCTCGTTCTTGCTCAGGCTGGTTTCGAACTCCTGATCTTGAGCAATCCGCCCGCCTCAGCCTCCCAGAGTGCTAGGATTACAGGCGTGAGCCACCGCGCCCGGTAATAGAAATAATTTTTAAATGGAAATTTCTTAATTATAAAAGTAAAGCTTCATTTAAGAAAAATGTTTAAATAAAGAAAAAAATCATTCATAATTCCCGCACCCTAGCACAACCACTGCCATCCCATAGGTGTTTTCCCTTGCAGTCTCTGTCCCTGTGAATATGTTTGATTCTACTGTCACAATGTTTGTCTTGACCTGGTTTCCCCAGAAAACAGAAACTGAGATAAAGATTTCTGTGCAAGCATTTTTATTAGGGAATATGATTCCAGGGAGCAGAAATGAGGAATGAGGGAGCAAAGCAGACAAAGATGCATTGTGGAATTGGCCTCAGCTCAGTGCAACTGGGTTCTGCATCCAGAACCATCTGAGGAGCCCTTCAAGGACCTTCCATGTGTGGGGAGAGAAAGAAGGAAGCATTTTTCCATTGACTTCCAGTCCCCATTGGTCAAAGGCTTCCCGCATGGGGTGTCCACTGCCCCCACTTCTGGGATGCTCTTGCATGGGTGCTGAGTGGGTTTCCGCTAGGTCCCAGGCAATGGCATCAACAGAGAAGCCCCAAGGTGAGAGGCAAGAGACCTGGGGCACACATATCAGGGTGCACCTGTGAGAAACTGGCTGGCGCTGACCCAAAATGGGTTGTTGCAGCAGCAGCTAGACTAAGAGACAGGTGTGGCCAAGGGGACCGGAAGAGGTGTCCAATACAGTCTTCGTGATGCACATGTAATTTCACCCCTGCTTTTCCCACTGAACATTATCTCATATCTTCTATATTGATCAATAGTTCTCATAATTTTTGATGGCTGCTTATTATAATTTTTTATGTAGATGGAGAGAGGCATGTTTGAATGTAACCGATTTCTACACATTGTGTAATTTGTAAACCAGTGACAAGTCAGCCCACTTAGATGACCTGTAAAAGGTCATTTTATACATTTGTGTGGAGGGAAGTGCCATTCCTCAGCCCAAGTGGGTAGTGGAAGGACATTCATCTCCACACTAAACACTTCTGCTTCTATTAATATTAATATTTCAGATACTTTTGGAATACATCAATGACTAGAAGTCAGGAGGAAAAACCCTTACTGGTATCAGGGTTCTAAAAAAAAATATATCCCTTTCCTTTCTCTCCAGTGGCAATATTTTGTAGGATTGTTAGAGAACTCTGGATAAAGACAGGTTTAGGACTTCATTCTTCTCTCTGCCCTTATCCATTCAACAAATATTTACTGAGTACTTCCTGTATATCAAATACGGCATCAGACGCTGGGGACCGAGAGATAAAGGACCATCTCTGCCCACAGGCCATCCAGGGATGCAGACATGTAAACAATCAAACATTGTCATGACAGTGCTATGATAAGCAGCACAGGACACAGGGAGAGAGGAGATCTGACATCTGTGCATTCACTGATTGTACTAGTGATGTATTGCTGCATAACAGGTCACCCTAAAACTTAGCTACCAAAAGCAACAATGTGCTAACTCATGCGGTATTGGTGAGTCCGAAATTTGGGAGCAGCTTAGCTAGGTAGTTCTGGCTCAAGGTTTCTCATGATGCAGAGTCAAGATGCCAGCCAGAGTTGCAGTCACCTGGAGACCTGATGGGGACTCGAGGATCTGCTCCCAAGACAGCTCCCATGCAACAGCTGTTGGCAGAAGGTTTCACTTCCTTTTCTCACCCTGTAGAACTGGACTTCGTGAGTGTCCTTGTAAAATGACAGCTATAGCTGCCCCAGAGAAAGTGAGGTTGAAGCCATGATACCTTTTATGCCCTGGCCTCAGTAATCATACACCAACACTCCCGCCATATGTTATTGGTCCCACAGGTCTCTTTTCAGTATAGAAGGGCACAGAGCCAGGGGAGAACAGTAAGAGGTGGAGATCATGGGGCCATCTCGGAGGCTAGTCACCACACTGGGTTACAGAATCCTTCCACTGCCATTTATTAAGCACCTTCCAGGAGCCTGACACTCTCAGGACTGGGGATACCAGCATAGTTGGGGGCAACTGCTTTCAGGAACCAAGACTTTGTTTGATTTTGTATCTCCAGTGCCTGGAACACAGAACGTCCTGATACGTGTGTATTATTTATTTGCAAAAGGAAGCAAAATGTAGTGGTTAGGAGCTGGGTCTCAGGAGCCAGTCTGCCTAGGTTCAAATCCGGGCTCCTCCCCCCACACTGTTACTTTCCCAGTAAATCTTATTTAACCAGAGTTGGTTTATATTGCTTACAACCAAGAACCCTGATTGATACACTCTTAGTTTTTCCACTAGTGTCTTTGGACTAGTTCAGGACCCAATCAGGACCCCACATTGCAGTCTGTTGTTGTGTCTCCTCAGCCCCCTGTCACCTGGGATGGCTCCTCAGTCTAGCTTTGTCCATCATACCCTTGATACTTTTGAAGAATAGTGGCCCGGTGTTTTGTCCCTCAATTTGGGTTTGTCTGAGGTTCTGTCACTGTTAGATTGAGGTACTGCCTTTTGGACAAGAATACAACAGAGGTGATACTGTGAATTGTATTAGACAGCAGTCCCTAAAATTTTTGGCACCAGAGATGGTTTCATGGAAGACAATTTTTCCACAGACTTGGGGGCAGGGAAGGGGGGATGGTTTCTGGATGATTCAAGAGCATTACATTTATTGTGCACTTTATTTCTATTATTACTACATTGTAATATATAATGAAATAATTACACAACTCACCATAATGCAGAATCAGTGGGAGCCCTGAGCTTGTTTTCCTGCAACTAGACGGTCCCATCTGGGGGTGATGGGAGACTGTGACACTGGAAGTGTGTTGCTTATGTCCACTCTACTCTGTAATCTTGTTTTGGTTGCTGTCACTGCAGAAAACCCTGCTTCATAAAGATAAGGTGTTGGAAATAGAAGCAGGATTTTCAGTGCTTTTGTGGCAATCTCAGGATATTCTGCCTTGATTTTAATCTGAACATGTGGAGATTTGAAGTTGTCTCACACATACTTTTAAGGCCACTGTCATTTGCGATCCCAAGCAGTTGATCCTCTTCTATCATGGATTCACCTGGTGTTTTCACAAATGGGTCACGGATCCATTCTTTCCCAGTTCGGGGTCTTTTGTGGTTGGGAAGTAATGCTCAAACTCTTCTGAAAGCTGAGACAGGTGATCATGCATTAGCTGGGAGAAAGAAGGCCCTGGCTCAGTCTCTTTCAAAATCTCTGCCAATGTTTAAAACATGCCAAAAATCCCAATGTTGATTCACCGCCCCCTTAATTCCAGTTTGGTTTCAAATATAGCCACTTTATTTGCCAACTTGAACACAGTTGTTGTTCTACCCTGAAATGACAGACTGAGCTCATTGAGCAGGTTGAATAGGTCACACAAGTAAGCAAGTTTTGCGGCCCATTGTGTGTCACTGAAATGTGCTACCAGTGGTGACTGTTTTCTAAAAGAAATCTCTGGAGCGGCTCTCATAACTCAAAAACTCTGGCCAGTGATCTACCTTTAGAAAGCCATCTCACGTCTGTGTGTGAGGGAAGACATCTGTGCTCTGTGTCCATCTCCACTCAGAGCTGCACCAACAGGCATGAGTTAAGGGCATGTACTATAATGTGGTTGATAATTTTAATCACATCCTGCAAAACATTTAGTTCAGATGACATTTTTCAGCTAGCTGGCATTTCTTTGCGGATGACACAGTGCATAGACTCACATCCAGAGGTGACCTCCTCCACCCGAGCAGTGAAACCAGAAACCAGAAAGCCGTCCAGTCACGGCAGCCGCTGTGTCCATGCATATACAGACACAAAATGACCAATTCTGTTTTCCTAATATGTAATTATTCAAAGACTTGAAGAGTTCTGCACCTGAGATGTTGGTTGACAGCAAAAGTGCACATAACATATCCTCATGCACATCCTCCTAAAAAATACATCACACAAAAACAAGCATCGTTGCCTTGTTGTCAACATTGATAGACTTGGCCACCTCAATTGCACACCACGATGACTTAATCCTCTCTAACAATTGTGCCTCAATATTTTCTGCTATTTCATCAATTCGTCTAGTTAGGGTACTAGCTGAAATAGGAACACGTGTCACCTTTTGAACTGCAACCTCTCCTACAAAGTTCACGGCAAATGTCCTTAGCAGCAGGCAGGATCAACTCTTCACCCATAGTAAAGGGCTTCTTAGCTTTAGCAATGCGGTTAGCCACAGAATGATGCTCTCAGTGCAGACGCATTTGATAAAGTGGCAGCCTTTAAGAATTGCTTCTGTTCTTCATGTTCATGTTTTTTTTTTTTCTTTTGAAAAACTCCAAAGGTTTGTCTTTTAATGCAGGATGCTTAGTCTCCATGTGGTGAAGCAGTTTTGAAGGTTTCATGGCTTTGTTGGATAGCTGGTCACCACATATTATACAATGTGGAGAGAATGTGAATCACCTGGTGAATGTGAATCACCTGTTGCAATGAACCTGTAATTTAAGTAGGACTCTTGGTATTTTAAATGCAGTTTCATTTTGTTGGCAGTCTTAGAGTCTTCTGCTGTCTCATCATTGGGTCTTACCCACTTTTCAAAGAAGCTCTCCAGCGACATTTGTTTTTTACCCCTTTTTTGCTAGGGTTAGCTTGTGGGCTTACCAAAACTGTGACTGAGACAAGCACACAATGTGGGAAAGAGACAGCAAGTAGTAAATAAAATAATGGGCATGCCACACACAGACTGAAATAAATCAGATTCTGACTTCAAGCCTGCCACCAGATGCAGCTTGTTATTTGCCACTCATTGATAGGGTTTTGACATGAGTCTTCAAGCAATTGATTTACTATGGTCTCTGTACAGTCAAACCCTCTGCTGATGATAATCTGCATTTGCTGCTGCTCCCCAGCACTAGCATCACCACCTCAGCTCCACCTCAGATCATCAGGCATTAGATTCTCATAGGAGCCTGCAACCTAGATCCCTCGCATGTGCAGTTTACAGTAGGGTTTGTGCTCCTGTGAGAATCTAATGCCACTGCTGATCCAACAGGAGGCTGAGCTCAGGCTGTGATGCAAGTGATGGGGAGCTGCTGTAAATACAGATGAAGCTTCGCTCGCTCCCCCACCATTCACCTCCTGCTGTGCAGCCTGGTTCCTAATAGGCCATCGACCAGTATCAGTCCATGGCCTAGGGTTTGGTGACCACAATATTAGAGATACTTGGTATCGACATGTCTTATTACTGGTTATGTTGACTTTGATAACTTGGCTAACATGGTGCCTGCTCAGTTTCTGTTTTTCCCTTTGTAATTAATAATTATCTCATGGGGGAGATACTTTAAGACTATGCAAATATCCTATTTCTCCTCACTCTTTTGCCACTAATTTTAGCATCCATTGATGATGCTTTCTGACAACAGTCATTACTGTGCTGTTGCCTAATGCTCATTTCCTATCTTCCTTCCTTCTATTACACAGCTCTAATTGGAATTCTACTGTAAAGAAGAGTATTCCTATTTATTATTTGTTTATTTAAGTATTTATTTCTATCAGTACAGACTCATGGAAGTTTATTTTATTCTATGGGTTATAATGAATTCCTATCATTATTGGTTGCCCACATTATCTGAGATTTGGCCATTGGGAACTCTCTCAAGTTGGCTCCTATGTATATAGGAGTTTTTTTTAGGTATCTTCATTTTTTTTTTATAAAAGTAACAATATGCCTGGGTAAAGGGTATATTGGACCTCTCTGTACTATTTTTGCAACTTCCTATAATAATTATTTCAAAAGGAAAATTAAAAAGTAATATACACTTATTATTAAAAAATTCAGGAAATACAGAAAAATAAAAAAAAAATCACCTCATCTCTTAGACATAATTTATGTCTGTATTCTGGTGTTTTTCTTTCCAGGTTTTTTCCTTATTATTTTAAGTGGTATTATAACATAATTGTGGCAACTCTGAGCACCAACATTCTAGTTTTGTAATAGATAATGCAGGCCAGAGAAACAGGCATTAATAAAACCATTAACAGCACCAGCCCTGACTTCCATGTGTCCACCCCATACCCTCAGGCTTTCCTGGTGCATGGCCCCATCTAAATGCCTCCCCCAGCCGTGTTAGGGAGGGTGGTGTGGGCCGTACTGATCAGCTGGGATATTGGGGGG
>CAUYRT010045761.1:0-38744 GCA_963574885.1 Lepilemur ruficaudatus
ATGGACAATTGTTTGAAGGGCTTTAAACAAAAATGTGAATTTGGGGGGATGTGTAAATGGAACTATACTAATTAACATTATTATAATTGTGAAATAAGAAGTAGAATGTGTGAAAGGAAGTAGGAAATACAAAATGGTAGGATATTGCCTTTAAATAGAATCTATGTTAAGGATACATATTGTAAGCCCTAGAGCAATCACCAAAAAAATAATGATAAAAGGTATAGCTAAAAGGTCAATAGAGAAAATAAAATGGAACACATTAAAAAATTCAACCAGCCCAAAAGAAGACAGGAAAAAAGTAACAGAGGAAAAAATAGAAAAGACAACATGAAAACAAGTAGCGAGATAGTACCTTTATCCCTAAACATTTCAACAATTATACTAAATGGATTAAACACTCCAATTCAAAGGACAAATCAATGCAATGTGGTTGAACCACACAGATACTATGCTGAGTGAAAGACAAAGAGTACATATTGAATAATTTCATTTATATGAAAGTTTAAATCAGTAAAAAGTACTTTGTATTTCCACACAACAAAATACTACTCAACAATAAAAATAAACAAAATATTAAACATGAAACAATATAGATGAATTTCAAAACAATTATATTGCATGAAAGAAGCCAGGCTTATCCACTGCCCTACAAAAAAAGAGTATATATTATATAGTTCCATTTATATATGGAGAGAAATCAGATCAGTGGTTTCCTGAAACAAAGGATTACTGCAAAACAGACTTCAAACATATAAGAGTAAACTTTTTTGGGAGAATGAAAATATTCCATATTTTAATTGTTTGGTAATTATACAGGTATATACGTTTCTCAAAGTTACTGACCTGTACACTTGGAATGTGTCAGTTTTATTGTATATAAAATATACCTTAACACAACTGATTAGAAAAAAACAAGCAAATAAACATCTCTTAATTGATTCTGACTTGAATGACTCAATAAGCGGAGATGATGGAGACAGTACAAGAGAAAGAGAATGTTTGAACCTCACTTTATAGGGTTGTTCACACCATGTGCCATTTCAAAGCCATGCCACTATGCTGGGGGCTAAAAGAGCAAGGATAAATAAGACACGGTTCCTCAGTCTTGAAGGGCAATCACACTGGAGGGTATATGAAAACAACTTAGTTTACTATGCTATGAAAAATGTTCCATTAGAGTTATGAACAAAATGTTGCAGGAGAGAGATGATTAATGTACTAAAATACTAAAAATTCTCCATCAGCAAGTGAAAAACAAATTTTGCATGTCCACACAATAGAATACTATTCAAGAATAAAAAACCAAAATATTAAACATGAAACAACATAGATGAACCTCAAAACAACTATGTTGAGTGAAAGAAGCTGGGCTCATCCTCCCCAAAATATAGAGTACATATTATATTAGTTCCATTTATATAAAATTTTAGAAAATGAAAGCTTGTCTACAGTGACATAAAGCATATCACTATATGCTTTATATAATGTGATGTGGCAGGAGGGGGTTATGGGGAATGATGAAAATGAGGGATTACAAAGGAGAAGGAAGAAGTCATCACAGTTGACAGGTATATTCATTATCTTGATTGTGATGATGGCCTGAAGCTTCCTCTGGCCCCTCTTCCTCCAGGCAGAGTTAATCATATTCTAATCTGTTAATCTGTTCTACTTCTATGCCATATTCACAGGGAATACATATGTCAAAACTCAGCAAACTGATCACTTTAATTATGTGCAGTTTACTGTAGTCAATTATACCTCAGCAAAACTGTTTTTAAAAACACGAAAAACAGCCTTGTAAGATGAGACATAGCTATCATGTCATAGCTGCACTGAGTAACATACGATCTATATTAAAATCTAAATTTCTAACATTAAATATAATGAAGAAAATATTCAAGTTAGAATATGACATTGGCTAACCCTTATTGTTTTCTCTGAGCCATGCACTTTGTTAAGCCTCTCACTTGTGTTTTATCATTTCATCCCTACACCAACCCTATGAAGTAGATGGAATTAATATTTTCAAGTTATATTTGAGGAAACTGAGGACACAGAGTTGTAAATGTGCTCAACTGTAAGTGAATAACCAACTTCAGTGGCTTAAACAAATAATGTTTGTTATTCTACTTTTTAAAAAATAGGGGAAAAAAGGGCTGGAAGTGGGCAATTCAGGTCTGTTTTAGCTGCTAAGCAATGTTAACAACAAGGACAGGAAGGCTCTTTCTCTTTCTGCTCTATGACGCTCAGTGGGCTTACTGACTCATGGTTCCATGATAGCTGCTGCATCTTCAGACATCACTAGACTCCACGTAGGAAGAATAGTGAAAGAGTGAAGACAAAGAAGGAACAAGGGTCACACTAGCTGAATATCCTAGTTTCCCCAGGGGTCCCACCCAGCAGGCTTTTGCTTAGTCGTCATTGGCAAGAATTGTGTCACATGACCACCCCCTAACTTGAAGATGGCCCAGAAGAAGGGGATTGCAAATAGAAGCAAGAGAAGCAAATCAGTAATTTCTGCCATAGCTACTAAGAGACAGAGTCAGAATTTGATTTAGATCAGTCCCTAAACCTGTGTTATTAACCATGATGCCATATGAAGAAAATTCTCTATAAATTTTCCCAAAGGGCATTTTAATATGCCAAACAAAGGGGAAAAAATTTCATCCTGAGAAACATGGATTTGACACAGTATGAGTGCACAGGGAGCATGTAGATGATAATTGTTAAGTGACACATTGGTGTCTTTTGGAACAATAAGCATAATTGAAAAAGTGGGAGAGAAAGGAAGGAGTGAATACAGGGAATGGGGGAATGATGACCTTTAGCCTAACTTCACATCTTTTTCTATCCACTAGCTTTGTCTCTTTCTTGTGTGGCCCTGTGATAGAGCACCAATTCCAGAATGTCTCATATCTAGAAAGTTCTCTGGTGTTCTGTCAGGGTAATTTTCACATTCTACAAGTGTTATCTGGGTGTGAAGAGGAGGCAAAATAGGCAGAATATCATGTCTAAGAAAATGAATTTTAAAACACGAAAGAAAAAGAACATGGTTCATATTTATAAGGCTTAAATATTTCCAAATTATTTGCTGTTCAAGCCATTTCCAACTATGAGATCAAGCCCATATATTATTGTGTACATAGAGTGTGTCCACTATTCTGGTCAGTTGGACTGCACATCATACATTTGCTCAAGAATTCAGCAGATGTGAGAAGCATATGTGAGGGTTAATTGCTATTTATGAATCTATTAATATACAAGTTTTGGTCAGTGAGTCAAATGACTAAGAATCTACTTTTTCAGTCTAAATTATTAAACTTAATTATATATTAGCCTATACCAAAAACATATGGATAAATCAACAGCTATTAATTGACTACCAACTATAAGTCATACATCATGCTGAGTTCACAAATAAAGTAAAGCATAGTCACTTCCCTCAGGAAAAAAATCACAATCTAATGATGACAATTTGATAAGTACTATAGTAAATCTATGTAATTGGCAAAATAAATGTCCTTCTAATTCTGATTTACCTTCATATTTTTCATTTTTACTTCTTCTTTAGATGTAACAGCAAGATAGTTGAGCAAGATGATTGAATAATCATAAGAACACCATAGAATTTATACCTGAGATTTTAGAAACATATTATATAAACATTTAATCAAAATTTTTGTTAAATTTGTAAAACAAATTTTTAAATTATTTAACTGGGATAAAACAGTTCCGAAGATTAAGTGTGCTGGTTATGGAGATAAGTCAATTATTTCCTGTTGGAGATTTCAAACTGCTGCCTAGAAACTAGCACAGCTATCACATTGTACTAAAATTGACACAAGTGGGTATTCAAGCACAGTTCGCTGCCCTTTGCCAGCTACATACATGGCAAGCACACACTGTTGATTTGCCATTCCACTCGGAGAAAAGGAAAAACTCCACACTACCTTAATATGGCTATTGGTTAGTTAGCTGCTTTTTACAAAGAAAAACAATGTAAAGATCATATTCAAAAAATCCCCAAACTTTCATGTAGAACTACAGGACATGAACTGTGCATAATTTTCTTCCATTATCATCAACAATTTTGTAATATTTTGATGTAGGTTCTGAGACTTCAATATTGTTGCATCATTGTCATAAAACCAATGTTGTCTGATCTGAGAAAAACACACTCATGTGGAATCAAACCCATTCACACAGAACGAAAATATAATACCTAATGATCTTGGTCACATATTTTCTTCAGAATCAATAAAAGATAAAATAACTTGTTATTATTATTACTATTAAATAAAAGTCATAATCTCATGGATAGAGACTCAAACAAGATTACTAAAGGTCTCACTAAATGTTTGTGGAACATCTGGGTACTATGGTAGATGTGCAGACATTTACTTGCTCACAAGAAGCCTGTTATCTACTGAGAAGGAAAGTCTTACAAACATGAAACCATGACAAAATAAGAGTGTATACTGTTAAAGTGTTAAATTAAACTCTACAAACTATTAGAGACCACAGCAAATAAATAATTCCTAATAAGTACTAATTGTCTGGCTCAGATAAGCATAACAGGAAATAACGATGAGCAGTCAAGGAAAAGAAAGCAGAGACTGGAATAGGCGTCAAATGACCTGCAGAAGATGAATAAGAGGAAAGCAGAACACTCCAAATGCTAGGAATCACACAAGCAAAAAGCAGAGCTGGAAATGCACATAAGTTTTCGGAATTGGCTGGGTCACAAAAGGGACAACTCTGGCTGTCAGGGTCAGTTAATTCCGAGCACTGTATCTGACAACGTTAGACAAAAGCCCTGAGTAGTATACTGAGAAGTCTGAATTTCATCTAACGGGCAATAGGCAACTAGGAACCAGGATACCACGGTAGAAAATTTCATTCACTATTTTGCTATGCATCATGTACAGCACAACATAGATGCTTATTGAGTACACATTCAAAGGTTTATCACATGATGCTGAAAGCACAAAGCAACAAAACAAAAACTAGATAAACTGGACTGCACCAAAATTTCAAAAATTTTGTGCTGCAAACGATACAATCAAGAAACTGAAAAGACAAACCATAGAACGTGGGAAAATATTTGCAAATCATATATCTAATAAAGGACTTGTATCCAGAATATTTAAAGAAGTTCATAACTTGACAAGAAAAAAAAAAAGACAGATAGCCTAATAAAACATGGGCAAAGGATTTGAAGAGAGATTTTTCCAAAGAAGATATATACATGATCAACAATACACAAAAGATGTTCATCATTAGTCATTACAGAAGTGCAAATCAAAATTGCAGTGAGATACCACTTTACATCCACTGGGATGGCTATAACAAAAAAGACACTAACAAGTGTTAGTGAGGATGTGAGAAATTGGAACCCTTACACATTGTTGATGGGAATGTAAAATGATTCAGCATTCTGGAAGATAGTTGGACAGTTTCTCAAAAAGGTACATGTAGAGTTAGCATATGACATAGTATTTCCATCCTTAGGTAGATAACCAAGAGAAATGAAAATATACATACAGAGAAAAAGGTGTACAGATACGTTTATAGTAACACTATTCATAACACCCAAAATGTGGAAACAACCCAATATCCATCAACTAATTAACGAAAAAACAAAATGTAGTATATTTCCATACAATGGAATATTATCTAACCATTAAAAGTCTGAATGAAATATCCAAAGTAGGAAAATCTATAGAGATAGAAAATAGATAAGTGGTTGCCTAGGATTGGCAGGGGATGGAGGAATGGGGGGTGACTGCTAATGGGTTTGGAGTTTCTTTTAGGGGAGATAAAATGCTCTAAAATTATGTTGTGATGATCATTACACAATGCTATTAATATCCTAAAAGAAAAATTGGACAGTTTAAATAGTTGAATGGTATGGTATGTGAATTATGTCTTAAAAAGCAGTTTTTACAAAAATAAACTTTTAAAATTTTGACTGGTCTCCACTTGTCCCATCGAAGTTTTGTCTATGGCAGATTTCATCCTTCTCCCTCTTGTGCCTCAAGACTCAGCAAGGGCCTTCAGGGATGGAAGCAGTCCCAGTTTCTTCTCACTTAAACAGGTTTGCCCTGAAACACGTGTTTATTAGTCACCTGCCACAAATCGCCTATTCTTTCAGCAAATGGGCAGACTTCTCACTCAGATTCCTAATTTAGTTACATTTTAAATATATGTTTTCAGCAATCAATACATAAACTATGTTGATAAGTCACTTGATCCTATTTAGCTAAACCTGATATAAAAACTCTATTAATAATAGGGTTTAAAACTACCTCTGATTAAAGCTTCTCTTCAAGGCTCCCATTCACATGTCCATGGGCTAATTCAACACTTCGCTAGGTCTTTAGTTATAGCTTCTTACAGCAAACAAGATATCAGTCTCTATTTCCATGGATCATTTTCATCTGAAATCTTTTCTCTGCATGATCCAAATTTACCATTAATAGAATCATAATCTGTTCTTCGTAATAGGTGAAAAGTGGAGAAATCAATTATGTATACTTACACATGGAATCTCATAGTATAATTTCAGAGTTTATTATTAATAGTAAATTTATTGACAAAAGGAAGTCAAGAACAGAAATATTTTACTACAAAGAAGCTGTGCTAAAGGTTGTTATTTGTTCAAATTACTCTTACCCTAGTTTATTATTTTTAAAGTACTTAATGCCAACTGGCATACTTTATAAGCAATTGTCACTGCTGTCTCTTGTCTATTGTCTGTCTCCTCCCAGGGGAGTGTAAGTACTAGTAGGTCAGGGACTTTAGTATTTTTCACTACTAATGTCTCCAGCACCTACAGTGTCCAATTCTGTAGGTGGTCAATATTTCAATATCACAGGTATTCAATAAATATTTAATGAATTTAACATTTAGGAAGCATTGGAAGAGTCCTACTTTTCCTAGTCAAATAAAATTAAAAACAGAAAATCAAATGCTTTTAAATTTTAACCATTTTGTATCACAAAATTCCTCCTACATCCTGATGATACTACATCTACTATTTGAAGAATAAGATTTGGCATTTTCAACACAGCAAACAAAGATGTTTGAGGTTATCATATACTGTCATACTATGGCTATTTTTAATTTGTTGCTTATTATTTATCATAAAATGATAGCTATAATCTGATTTGCATTGCAGTAAGTGAAAGGAGAAAATTTTATTTGGAGATGTAGGTATACTTCTTATCAAGAGCCACATTAATGTGATATTTCTCGTTATAACAAACACAATTTTAGGATCTTTTGATAAAATTTTGATAAAACCCTCCCTGTTGTGTAAGTCTACTGCGGTCCCCAACCCTTAGGCCACAGCCAGGTACCAACCAGTCTGTGGCCTGTTAGGAACCAGGTCAGGTATCACCGCCTGAGCTCCACATCCCTTCTCCCCTTCTCTTCGCCCCCCAACCCCACCCCTGGCTCATGGAAAAATTGTCTTCCATGAAATTTAGGAACCAGTTGCCAAAAAGTTTGTGGGCCACTGGAAAGAGATACTAATGTTTCCCACATTACCCACATTATATATTATTTAAATTTTCTTTCTCCTCTGGCCCAACCACATCATCACTCCTCTATGGGAAATGCTTTTTTTTGGTTACATGAAATGCATTTGCCTTGCTCAATTCTTAGACTTCTTCCATTTTAGTTTTAGAAATAATTCTAAAAATTATATCACCATTTTTTGTATAATTTTAGTTTCTTATTATTTTTATGAGGGAATTTAAGAGATTATAATTTTTGTCTCTCTAATTCTTATAAAAAGTTTCCTTAATCTTCGCCTCTGCCAACTCAGGAATTGTATCCTCTCAGAGTCTGTTTCTCTATCACATGAGTGATCATCTATCTTCCTTGTCAGTCTATGAATTTTTTTGCTCCTACACTTCGTTCTAGCTGTCATAGAATGATAATAATCCTCAATATGTGAAACAACTCAAGAAACAGTTCAAGGGAAAACACTGACATTTTTACAAATATACTTGTATATAATATTTCAAAAGTTTTTGTCTGTTTGGGATTATTGAGTTTGAGTTCCTTTCAACTACTGAAACTTTTGTTATTTTTTCTCCTTGATAGGCAATCATTAGATTCTGTGGAATTTTAAATATAGACTACATATATCTTAATATCATTATAGTTTAGATCTATACAAGAATACTTTATAAAAGTATGCAGATAAAAGAATCCTTTCTTTAGTAGGGAAATAAAAGGATGTGGGACATAAATAGAGTTTCACAGTAGAATCTCAATGTAGTTTTTGTAGGAAATATGAAACTAAGTTAGGCAGTTCCTGAGATTAGCAGTTCAGGGCTCATTTCCTTACCAGCTCATTAACACTGAAGAAAAGCATAAGACAATTATGAAAAGATAAATATAGGTAAGTTTTTTTTAAAATGAGTAAATGTGGCTCACTTAAACAAGAAATCAAAATCTTAAATGCATATCAAAATCTTAAATGAAATTTTCTACTGTGTCATCCCAGTTCAGATACTATCTTTAATATTATTTAGAAAAATTATTTGTACATAATATTTTAAATGATAGTCAAAAAATTAGTTCAGAATGATTGAACCAATATTTTAAAACAAACTATACAGAAGCTAAACAAATAATTTAGAGCATGGTCTTACACATTGTTCTGAAAGAATTTAAGACTTAAGAAATAAGTCTCCTCTATAAGACAAGCCAGGGCCATGGTCTTGGTATCAAATATAACAGAAATGGTTATATTAATATTTATAAGAACTTATTATCCTAAACTATATAATGGCTGCAGATAACATAATTATCCCATCACCTTATATATTGAGGCATTTGACTGTTTCAATTCACACAGGTGTCTGACTTTCAACTCTGTTTCAAACCGAATCATAAGTACTATCTTCAAAAAGTTTGATTGGAGAAGATGCATATTAGTAATAGAGAATATAAAGCAAAAACTAAATTACACTATTGAAGTTTAAAATCTGTACCCTTTAACATATAGGGAAAAAAAGACTAGTTTACTATCCAAGTCTCTACATATTTATATGGTGAAGATTCTTGCCATCAGTGACATCAAAACATATTTTCACCTAAACACTGTGCAAATACACACTGTCTCCTTGTTACAAGTTGTAATATACTGATCACTTTCAAATGGACTGTCTTGACCTGTAAACAACACAAAAATCCACTGTAAATCTACCAATGCTAAACCCAAAGAAACACTTTACAAGAAAATTAGAATTGTTTCTCCTTCTGGGAGAATTAGTTTCAAATTAAGCATTCTAAATGTATGTTGAAGTGATCCACTGGAGTAAGGGGAGAGCAAATTTGATTGTCAAGCATCAACAAGCACTATCAAAAGCTTATCAATTTGGCTATCAGGATTTTGTGAATAAATCACCTTCCTCTCAGAAGACCTCCAAAAGCAATTTCAGTAACCACAAGTGACCTAGAACCATTAATTTTGAGACCGAGAGAATAAATAATTAGAAATTTTCTATAAGTTGTTGCCCATTACAAACATTTATCTGAAGTCCCGACTTCAGCTAAAACCTTAATAAGGTTGCCCACCCATCAGCATCACTAACCCAGCCTATTTTTACCATAACTGATGAAAGAGTCTTTTCATCTATTTTCATTTGAATATTCTCACATCAAATTATGCTGAAAAAAAAGCATTCACATTATTGAAAAGATGCAAAACACTGATTAGTTCCTCCTCAAAATGTTTAACAAGATCTCAGCAGGAGATTAAGGGAAATCTAGAGAGAACAATCAAGCTCTTGCTAAAGTGGAAAATTCACCTAGCATCACAACACTGCCATTGGTTACAAAGTTACAACAACAGCAGTAATAATTACAGCCAATGCTGTACCCTCATGTATGGGAACAAAACTCAGAACTAAAATGTGTCTGCATCAGAATGCTTTATAGGGGTGGGATTATTCTGTAAAGGGATTCAGCTGTATGTTAATGTTTGCCATGACAAAGTCCATCACTTTTCATATTAGAACTTGGCAGAACTATCCTTCCGGATGGCCATAGCCATGTCCATTGTCACTACACACATTTCTTTCTCCTTCACTCCAGGCAGTAGAGTAGAAAAGGTGGGCAGTCTTTGGTATCAGAGCTAGGTTCCACTCCTAGATTTTCGCTTACTAGTTCTGCAAATCATATTACCTCTTTGACTCTCAGTTGCCTTGTCTGTAAAATGAGGGTAATAATTCCTACCTACAAAAGCTATTATGAGAATTAAATAGTGCAATTTATGCAAAGTGCCTGACACTGAAAGGCTACCAAATAAATATGAAATCCTTTCCCTACCTGATATGGATAGAGCTTTGTAAGTAATAAAGTAGCATTTGAGATATAAACTTTTGAAATCCTGCTTGGCATCCAAAACTTATTAATATTGAAGGTGCTATTTTTCACACTTATGTATTATTCAAGTGTAAAAAAAAAAAGAAAAGAAAAACACCGCTGTCTTTAAATAGCATACATTTCACTTCAGGCTATCTGTTTATGACAATGAACCAGGAACGTTATGCAGTAATGAGGCAGTTCTAAAATCAATGTTGGAGCCTGTGAGAACTGGGAGAAAACAGAATGCCACCGTACCAGAGGTTATTGAGACTTAGTGCCTGATGATTAGCGTACCAACTCATATAAAATTAAAAGGAATAGAAATTATCCCAGTACTCGTCATGGTATGATGAAAACACACCTGTGGCAGTCACCTCAAGTCAGCTTGTAACAACTAAACTTCTTCTATGAGATTCAGAAACCATTTTGATAGAACCAAATTATCAATACTAATAAAAACGTCCTCATTTTTCAAAGATCTAAGACTGAGTCTATGAAGAAAAGGTCAGTTCCAGCTGCAGTTAAAGTAGAATATGTGTTATTTTTCTTAGAGTAATTTTAAGTAGTCATGCAAAATAGCACTGGCCCAAAGCCCCAAAACCAATAAGAAAATAAATCATGCTACTACAAAGGAAATATTTCTATCATCTCCAGCAACCTTTTATTAAACCCTTATGAAAGTACAGCTAGATTTTTAAAGATCATTCAAATGTATATGTATTTGCATGATGTGTAAATTATGTTACTAAGTTGGTTTGATACAATACAGAATACAACACAAAAACAAAGACTTCACTCAAAAAGTTGGACTGACAATTCTCTGACTATAGCCAATAAAAGATTTCAGCACAAACTTAAAGAAATTGTCTTTACATCCTCTGAAAGCAATAAAAAATGATAGCTTACATTTATTTAACATTTAAGACAGTCCAAGTCTCTCCCTTAATCTCAAAAATTCTATAGTGTAGGTGATAGTGTTTATTATTAATATATGTTTTACTGTTGAGAAGGTTAAGACAAAAAGAGGTTAATTAACTGGCCCAAGATCACATAAATATAAGTATAAAATCTGGATTTCACTGTCTGACTCCAGATCCCACACTTTTACCTACTACATTATGTTACTCCATCTCTACCTCTTATTTTCATGGTCCCACGCTGGATGGGAATGTTGACCGGAAGCAAGGTTGGGTGCTCAATCTACATGGTCCCTTTCAGGCTCCACAGCCTAATGACCATGTGATCTCAAAAGTGGACGAGTTCAAACAGTTATACTACTGCTGCAGGTATTTGAGTATCCCTAGTTTACTGTGGGATAACTTGTTGCACTTTTTCCTAAAACTAAATGTGGAACAGAAAAAGGGGCTACCTTCTTACGTACAGTACAGCTCCACCCCACAGATGACAACTTCATAAGTTATCCAAAAGACGTACCTGCTGCCCTGTCATTAGAACCTTTTGCATAATTTACTAAGCAGAAATACCTTAGAGTAACCAAGCAGCAATATCCAAATTACTGTAGATTATGAGCAATGACATATTTGTTAAAAGACTACATGAGATTGGAAGAAGAAAGGTGAGATTAGAGTGTTGGGGGCTTTTGAGTAATTGCTAATTCTAAAACCCTAAAAGAGGGCAGAATTTCTGTAGGGTGTCTTGTTTCTGTGCTGTTAGATGACTACTAGAGGAAGGAAAGGAACCTCAGGGTAAAGCACTAATAGGCAAAAAATGCAGATAATTAGAAGCGTTTGATACCACTTATACCAGTTGCTAACAGAGAAGACAACAAGAGATGTCTTGAAGGGATGCATGAAATGAAACAAATTGTTAAGATTTAGGGTCTGAAGGAGGGGAGGGGTGAAAACCTATCTAACAGGTACAATGAATGCTATTCAGGTGATGGGCACACTAATAGCCCTGACTTAAGCATTAGAAAAGCTATCCATGTATCAAAAACATTTGTACCCCCTTAATATTTTGGAATAAAAAAAGATACAGGGTCTGAAAAAGCAACTAATGTACTAGAATAATTCTAAACATTATTTAATAAGGTTGGGAAAGGAGGCAAAGGGATGAATTAAGCTTTCTCATTTCCTGAGATTGTTGTTTTCTGAATTAATTTTATTCCATATAGATATCCAAGAAAGAAGAAAAATAGAACATAGACTACTTATTATTGGTAGAGCAAGTTCTCTGAAACAGTAGCTCATAACTTAATAATGTATAGCTACCCTATAGCTGCAGTAATGAGTATAGTCTTCTCAGCATATAGTTAAATCCATGTAGCTAGACACAGGGTGTCCTTCCCCACTAATAATGCTAATTTATGGATTGGTGCCTAAGAAATTGACATTGTGGGGGAGTAGTAGTATAGATTCTGTTTTGTACTTTTTCTCCATTCAAGAAGACTTCACGTGAAAATCAGCAAAGTAATTGTTGTGACTACCGCACTAAATCAGTTTAAACGGAAACTCTAATGTACACTTTGAGGGCTCTAAAAGCTTTTTCCTTAAGCTCAAGAATTTATTATCAATGAAGAATTTATTACTTTCTCTCTTTTTTTTTCAATTGTTCCCATTGAAAACCCTTTAGGGAACTGATATCAAAAAAATGAAAATAAACGCAAAGCATAACCTTCAACAGGTTTCTACAAATCTTTAACAACTCTTTTGAAGGACATAAATGGTTAGAAATAGTGAGAAGATAAGTAGAAGATGAAGCAAATTTCTTGTCAATAAGCTATCTAGCTAACCGTCTCAATTCTAACTGGCTCAGACACAGGCCTTTTCTTTTTATACTTTCTAGTATCCTTTCCACTTTGAGAGATTTCTAAGAGCTTGACCTCTTCCTCTGAATCTTTCCTTGCTTTTCCATTCTCTATACTTCTATCTGCTTTTTCTCCCATGGCAATTCAGATTTTTCCTCCATATTTCTCAAAGTAGCCCTTTGATTCTTAATGCCATGATCCACCACAAGGATGCTGAAAACTCACCACATTCCTGAAATAGCCTCTTTCTCATCTCCATTGGACCTATTCCTCATGAGAATAAAGCATCCTAAGCTGTGACATTCTCCCGTAAAGACGTTTTTAATTTCCCTTCATGGAGGAATCTAATGGCTCCCATTTGCTTCTCACGTCAAATCCAAACTCCTAATTATATGAATCATTTATCACCAATCTCCATCAATATTCATATGACGATCTCCATATAATTTTAATTAATTATGTGTATATGTCTGGGTTTTTATATGTACTTAATACTTGCTTTACGTGATTCTGTCCTCCTGCACTTAGGGATGGAAAGCTTCTCCCGACTGAACCATTCCTCTTCATATGCCACTTCATATTGTGCTCATTCTGTTTTCTACCTAGTTTCTACCCAGCCCCACCATTCTATTTTCAAATTGACTTCCCTGTTACCCAACTCAAATGCCACCTCCTCCTGAAATCATCCCTAATAACTCATCTGCAAATAACTCCTCATGCCTGCTAAGCCCCATGACACATACATCTCAACCTCTTTTAACAACACATAAAACACTTTTACTGTGTGGATTATTGGCTTGTAGGACACAAGCTCATTGCAGATAGAATTCATATCTAATTCATTATTCCATCCCTCATGAATAATGCCTGGCTCATAGTAAATACTCAATATAATATTAGTAAATAAAATTCAAATTCAATATAATAAAAGAAGCACTCAAAGTTATCTGTTCTTCTACCTGAGATTTCATTAAAACTATAATAAAGAAAAAATTTAACCCATGATATCTCTCCATTTGAGTTCTCCAGAAGCAGACCTCAAGAGAAGAAACATTCTAACACAAGCAATTTATACGAGGAGGTAATCTCAGGAAATACCAGTAGGGGAAAGGAGAAGTGAGACATGAAATAGAGGAGATTCAATAAAGGGTTCATTATCAAACAAGATACCACTGAGACCTGGAGCTTAATCCAGCTAGGCAGCTCTGAAGCCCATGTAGAACATGCAACTCAGAGTCATCCCAACAAAGGGGTAAGGGAGCTGGGGTATTTCCAATTTCTATTAGCCATTAGTTGAGGGTTGGTGGGAAGGGACATTCTCTGGCTCCACTGGACTGCCCTATGGACAGTTAGAACAAGCTCCTACTTCCACACACAACCCTCAGGCTAAGAATTACAGGTACTGGCATTTGAAAAGTGGGATGGATGCTGGAAACAAGAAGCAGTGAGAGGATACAAGTACCAACAGCATCTATTACACACAATAACAAAAAGAATGGGGAGGGAGCCACAAGCAAACATGAATTTTTGACAGATTCTTGGAATACAGAATGCAGATGGAAGACTAATGAGTGAGAGATCAAATAAACACAGCCTAGAATACACGAGTAGAAAAGCTGAAATCCAGAAAGGGTGGTAGGTAGGAGGGTAGGGCTCAATCTGCTTTATAGAATCCCAGATAGGATTGAGACTCAGAAGGTGACAGTGAAACATGAGACTGACAACAGAGAGAGTAACTGTAGGTCTGTTTTCAGAGGTTGGCAAACTACAGCCCACCACCTGTTTTTGTAGTTTTTGCATTATTAAAGCATTGTTTAAAAAAAAAGAATATGTGACAGAACTTATACATGACCCACAATGCCTAAATTTTTACTATCTAGCTTCTACAGGAAAAAGAAAATGTTGACCCCTGGATTATAGAACAGTAAACACACATACAAGCCCTTTCCCACCCCTGGAAGTGAGCCTGCCTGAAGCCAGGCACTTAACCCTGCACAAAATATCTGAGCCATCTTCTCTGATCATACTAGAAAAAAGTAAGCAAGTGAAAATAAGTGTTAGTGTACTAACTAAAGCCTTCCTCAGCCTGGTAATTAAGGATTCTGAAGCTTAATGGCCAGTGCCCTAGCCACAAAGCAAAAAGCAGAGGATGTCAGTCAAGAAACTGTCTCATGTACTCGAAGCGCCCTGGCAGGTTCATTCTTGCAGATGAACAGCCTGCCCAAATCATAACACGTTTAACGAAAGTCTGCAATATTAAAGAGAAAGATACAGATGAACTACCAGAAAAATGACCCCACAAGAAGCAATGATAATCCAGAGGATTTAAGAGAACTTTTAAAAACCTCAAAATAATACTCTCAGAGACATTCCAAAAAATGTTGACATAAACAGGAAAAAGACGTTATGAAAAAGAAACACCAGTAAATAAGAAAATGCTCTTAGGCAAAAAATATAATTGAAGAGAAGTATTAGAAGATAAAACCAGAGAAATCTCCCAGAACATAGAACACTAGGACAAAGAAACAGAAAACATAGAATAAAGAAACACAGAGGATAAATCCAGAAATGCTCACCAGCCACTAAATTTTTTTTGAAAAAAAGAGAACATAGAGGGGGGTGATTACCAAAGAAATAAATACAGACGGTCTCCAACTTACAATGGTTCGGCTTAACTTTCTGACTTTATTATGATGATGTGAAAGTGATATTCATTCAGTAGAAATCATACCATACAGCCATTCTGTTTTTTACTTCCAATGCAGTGTTCAATAAATCATGACATATTCAACACTTTAGTATAAAGTAGATTTGTGTTAGATTAATTTTGCCCAACTGTAGGCTAATGTAAGTGTTCAGAGCATGTTTAAGGTAGTCTAAACTAAGCTATAATGTTCAATAGCTCAGTTGTATTAAAAGCATCTTCAACTTACTATATTTTCAACTGACAATGGGTTTATCAGGACACAGCCCCATCATAAGCTGAGGAACATTTGTGTAAGAGAAAAAGTAAATAAATAAGAGCTACAAGTAAAGAAACAAGTAAGTAAATAAAGTTGTTCAGTTGAAACACAAAGATAAAGAAAAGATCCTAAAAACTTCCAGAGATTAAAAAAAGGGCAGATAATCAACAAGTGAATTAGAACTAGTCTGACATCAGATTTTTCATCATCAAAACTGAGTGCTAGAAGACAATAAAGTAATGCTTTCAAACTTCTGAAAACAAATGATTTTCAACTAAGAATTCTATTTCCAGCCAAATGATTTGATTAATTAAATGTGAAAGTAGAATAAAGACCTTTCCGGTTTGCAAGATCTCATTCATTTTATTAACACCTCCTGTGTACCCCTCTCTAGGAAGTTAACTTGAGGATGTAAGCCATAAGAAAACATAAGATCCAAGAAACAAGGTGCTCTCTGGGGAGAGTGAAAGTCAGTCTCACTTCCTACTTTGGAATAACCCTAGAGTAAGCAGCGCAGACTGGACCCAGCGGGGGAGGTCTCCAGAGAAAAAAAAGAAACTGAATGGATTGAGAACTCTGAAAAAGATAAGGATATGATAAAGTCTATCAGTAAAGTGTTTAAATAGATAATTCATTGGGATGCGAAACTAGGAACATTCTGCACTGAGGGGCAGAGAAGTCCTACATTAAACCCACTGAGAAGCAAGTTAAATTTCAATAGATCCGTAGAGAAGGATGTGTAGTACTAACATACCGTACCTAGCTCTGTAAATAAATTACATTTACCTGGTCATGCAAATGGAAATGTCATTTATTAACTTGGAAGAGTGACAAATATTAGGGTACAGAGAAGTGAAAGAAAGTCTTAAAGTTATAATGTGTTCATCTTATAAAGTAGGGAGTTCAGAGGTACTGTCCACGGTTAACAGAATAAACAACGAAGATTTAATTATATTTTTGAAGTACCAAAGTTAATCCGTAGGGAAACAGACTACTGATATGATTATATGTAGAAAAGGGGAATGGTGAGGTGAACAGTAATGTAAGTCTGCAGTCCCCAACCCGGAAGCCTCGGACTGGTGCCCGCCACGGTCTCTCGGGGGCCAGGCCAGGGGCGGGAGGGGGCGGGGGCCTGCGAATGAGGCTTCACCTGTGTTTGTGCAGCTCCCCGTCGCTCGCATCACCGCGCGCGGGCGCCGCCTCCTGTCAGATCAGCAGCGGCATTGGACTCTCGCAGGAGCGCAAACCCTACTGTGGACTGCGCGTGCGCGGGATCTAGGTTGCGCGCTCCTTGTCAGAGTCTGGTGTGTCTGATGATCTGAGGTGCAGCTGGGCGATGGTGCTGGAGCTGGGGAGCGGCGGCAAGTGCAGACTGTCATTGGCAGAGAGGTTTGCACGATGAATCTGGTGCAGTTGGGCCATGCCGGGAGCATACCCCCACCCGTCTGTGGAAGGATTGTGTCCCGTGAAGCCAGTACCTAGTATCACCGCTGATGTGAATGAATTCAGTCCTAATCTAGCATATCAAGAAGGAAATAGGCAGCATCTAAAGGTAATAAATCGGCCAAGCGCGGTGGCTCACGCCTGTAATCCTAGCACTCTGGGAGGCCGAGGTGGGAGGATCGCTGGAGGTGAGGAGTTCAAGACAAGCCTGAGCAAGAGCGAGACACCTGTCTCTACTAAAAAAATAGAAAGAAATTAATTGGCCAACTAAAATATATAGAAAAAATTAGCCAGGCATGGTGGCTCATGCCTGTAGTCCCAGCTACTCGGGAGGCTGAGGCAGGAGGATCACTTGGGCCCAGGAGTTTGAGGTTGCTGTGAGCTAGGCTGACGCCACGGCACTCTACAGCCCGGGCAACACAGTGAGACTCTGCCTCAAAAAAAAAAAAAAAAATATATATATATATATATGCATATATATATATAAAGGTAATAAATCAAGAAATAGTGATTATACATTTATGTGTGTTTGTATAAATATATAGATAGATAGATGTGGACACAATTAGCAGAAGAATGAAAACAGAAATAGTTAAACATTGGTCACGTCTGCAGGTAGGGAAGGTTGTGGCTAGGGATTGTGGCTTTTTCATTATAAATTCTTCTGTATTGTTTAGTATTTTTAACCACATGAATTCATTATTTTAATAAAACTGAATGTTTGTCAATGTATGGATAAACTAAAATATTCTTTAGTGTGTCTCCCTCTTAAATAATATAAAATGAATGTGCTTAACTGCTGCTGAATATGATCCTGACTACTACAGGTGACAGTGATTATACATAAGGAGATTGACCCCCACCCCAAATAAGCTCTACTTGCACAAACAGATGCAGGTTTATTTTATGAAACAAATAGAAGCTACTCCAATCAATGTCATGTAAATTGTCACAAGAATAATTTAAAAGGAGCCGCAAAAAAAATTCTTCCTTTCCTATGAGAGTTTTTGTTGCTTTGAGAAATATGTTCAATGTTTTGGCCATACTGAGGCTCAAAATGGTGCCTGCATCTTCTACCTGGATATGATATTTATGGTAAAGATAATTATGCACCCCATGCACTGGTGCACCCAGTGCATCAGCAAATATGGCAAATCTAGAGACTGTCAGCAAAAGTCTCAACTCATTTCAGTCTCAGCTGAATAAGCTTCATGAGGTAGCATTTGGGAAAAGATAAAATTAAAAAAAAAGGAAAGAAAGCAAAATGCATCAAAGTCAACACCTTGAATTGCACCTGGAAGTAAATTGTGAAACTAGAGGACAAAAACATAATGTTCTCCCTGTGGCTTATCCTATTAAGAAATCAGCCTCACTCATTTTCTGAGTTGCATTTTCAAACGTTGTTTCCGGTAGATTGAGTTGCAGTAATCTAATTTTAGGGAGCCTAGACAGTAAATAAACATTGATATTGTTTAGTAAATGATCAAAGCAGTACCACTTGGCTTTGGTCTACCTGACCTAAGCAAGAATGCCTTAATAGTAAATTACTATCTGTCACTAAACTTGGTACCTTTTCGTCTACTGTCACCTGAAATTTATATTTTTAAAGAACAGATAAATCTTGATGAAATATGGAAAATAATAAGTATTCCTGATACTTAACTATAACCCAGCAGTTTTGATAAAGCAAACTGTTTAATAACATAAAAGAAGAAACCGGTCCAGCTCTTAGGCAAAGCTGTGGAGTAAGTAACCCTCAGTAACTCTGTTGGAGCTTCACTCCTACCAGCACCCTATGATCCAACACCTGCCCACTACAAGATCAGCTGGGTGCTATTTTTACCTCCCAAAAAACATCTCTCCTAGATGTGTCTCTGTCCTCTCCTTGGTCTAGTCATTAGCAGAAGTATTAAGCCCATATTGTGTGAATCTAAGTAATATGGGAAAATTATTTAAACAATAAAGGATACAGAATGGGAAAGACTGATTATCCATATATGAATATTTATATGCAACATGCTTGAGAACTAATAGGAGTAAAACACAAAAGAGAAGGCTGGGTTGGACAGGTCAGTAAGGCAATAACAACAATACACATACTTCTGGAGTAATAAACAAGGACAATGAAGAATGAGAGAAGTTTTAGGCATGGGGACTCTGAAAATCATAGTCCAGTGAAGAAGGGTGCTATCGCTCCTATATCTTAGAGAAAACATGTAACACATTAAAATGCTTACTAAAGTTTAGACAAGCAGAAAATCCAAAAATCATTTTCTTTTCCTAAAATACTCAATTTCTACATGCTCCATATTTTTAACAGTTAATCAAGCTTCTTAACTCTGTCATATATTTTTTCAATGCAGCATAATACTAAATTCCCTCAACAGATTATATTATTTTATGAGATGCTTCCAGGCCCATGTATTCTTATTTATAAGTATGAAATATAATGAGTTCAGACTTTAGCACTTTAATCATGGAGTAGCATAGTGTACAACGTAGAAAGGAAAAAAAAAATTACCTTTTTATAATGTACTTATCCTGATGGGACCAACCACTAAGTGACAAATGAATCATATTATTGACTATGCACTACATTTGTATTGATTTGGTGAATGTATTGCTGAATAGTTAATGGTATGTCAGCCATTCATTTACAAATACATATTTTCAGGGCTGTCATGCCAAGATATAAAACATTTCCTATGAGGTAGTGGGAAATTTAGTCCAGATCACACATAATTTTTTTAAAGCTGTTAATTTTTTAAAATACCACAATTGTTTGGACAAGTTTTTTATAGTAGTCCACATTAATGCTACCCTACTTAATACAGAAGGTGTATATTTAAATTGTAATAATTTGTTTTGCTAAGTTATATAGTGCATGATACAACACAAGAAATCTGGGCTGGGCTTGTATGGCTAGATTAATTGGCAAAAGGATACTTAAACATGCTGCATGGTGAGTTAATTATAAGCACATTGGCCAAAATGGAATTGTAAGGATACACTAACTCCAAACAATGCCATTAACTATGAACTCCCAGGAAAAAAAGAATGTTAGGCCAACCAACACTCAGGAAGTGATCAGGAGTGGCAACAACTTCTTAGAAGCTAAGATGTTGGAGTGCTTGAGATTAAGAGGCACAAATACAAACAGCACCAAAAATGTAGCAACCAAAATGAGAACTGTTGCCACGAGTTATTTAGAGCTATGCAATGTGGACGATTCTATCACCCTAGTTAGACAGGTGTGAAGAAATAGCTCTTTAGGAAAAAGGTGGAGGGATAGAGATAGAAGTAGAAATAGAGACAGAGGTAGAGATAGAGGCAGAGATGTGGAGGGAGGGAGGAGAGAGAGTTCAAAATATTCTAGTTTTTATAAATGGTCATTTAAAAAGAGCCATTTTAATTTAAGCTACACCATGCCCTAGATCTGATGGGTGGTAGGATTTTCCAGATTATAATTCTATATGAATTAGTATGATCGTACTCATTTCTAAATGTCTTAGATGTAAACCCCATGGTGTTTAAAAGCAGGGGCTGTGATGTCAGACTGCCTAGGTTTGAATGCTGCCTCTGTTACTTCCTGATTGAATAAAGAGAAGTTAACCTTTCTATGCTGTTACTTTGCACAATTATGACAATACTAGTAACTACCTCATAGAGTTGCAGTGAAGATTCATCTCTTCTTGGATGTCTAATGGGCATATCAAATTCAAAATGTTCAAAATTGAATTCCTGATCTTCCCTTTCTGTACCTGTTCCTTCCACAATCTTTCCAATGCTCTTTCCATGATTCTAGGCAAAAGCCTTGAGTCTCATTGACTCCTCTCTTTCAGATAACACATCCTCTTGGCTCTATCTTCCAAATACATCCAGAATCCAACCACTTCTCACCACACTCCACCCTGCTCCAAGCACTATAATCTCTTCTTGGACTATTCTAATGCTTCCTAATTGACCTCTTCTTCCTAACTCTTGCCCCATAGTCTATTCTCAACACAGCAGTTAGAGGAATGCTGTTAGAATGTAAGTCAGATTGTGTGACTTCTCTTCTCAAACCCTTCATTAGCTTTGCATCTTTCTCAGAATAAAAGCCCAAGTCTGCATGATCAGGCCCTTCATTACTCTTCTGACCTCATGTCCTATTGCTCTCCTCCTGGCCATGGGCTTCTCTGCTGTACCTAGAAAAAATGTGCAAAGCAACACCTCTGCCTCAGGTCCTTTGCACTTGTTCCCTCTTTCTGAGCCTTTTTTCTTCCAGATGTTTAGATATCTTTAGCGCCTATTTCAGGTCTTTGCTCAAATGTCCCAGTCCTAGTGACCTTCCCTGAATAACTTTTTAAAATTAACAAACTCCCACATTCATGCACACTCCCTTTCTTTCATTTATTCCTTTATTTCCTTTTTTTCCCAAAAAAGATGGTTTTTTTTAACTTTTTTTAGTATACATGTGCAAATTTCTTTATTACATTAGAATATTACAGGGATACAAACACTTTGGTCACATAAATTGCCTTTGCACAGCCCGAGTCAAAGCTACAAGTGTGCCCATCCCCCAGACAGTGTGCCCCGCACCCATTAGGCGCAAATTTACTCATCCTCTGCTCACCTCCCCACATGCCCAATCCCCACTGAATGTTACTTCCATATGTGCACACATAAGTGTTGATTGATTAGTACCAATTTAATGGTGAGTACATGTGGTGTTTGTTTTTTCTTTCTTGTGATACTTCACTTAGAAGAATGGGTTTCAGTTCCATCCAGGTTAATACAAGAGGTATTAGTCCATCGTTTTTATGGCTGAATAGTACTCCGTGGTATACATATACCACATTTTATTAATCCACTCATGTATTGAAAACTTACCACTATATAACACACTATATGTTTTACTTACTAATTTTGATTATTGTGTGTCTTCTCCCACTAGAATATAAATTCCCCAAGAGCAGATATTTTTCTGTTTTATTCTTCAGTGTATGTTCCAGAGCCTATTGTGTATGTGCTCTGGGACATTATTGAATTCAATACGTACAAAACATTTTAAAATGTGTGACATATACTAATCATGTGATAAATGTTTACTTGGGGTGTTTGTTTGTTTATGTAGTTACCACTAGTTTTTTACGTCTTCCCAATATATACTTTGATCTTAGATTAGATTACAGTAGCTTCACAACAGTTCATTGTTTCTTAATGTTTTGCTTTTGTTTTGTCTTTAGTATGCAATTAATCTAACATTAAAGACTCATGACCGTAAAGCTCCAAAGACATTCCCCACAAGGATGATCTGTTAAAAACTAGTTTTCAATAGCCTTTAAAAACATATTATAATACTCCTTAAACTATCCTTAATACATTTTCCCAAGTATATTTTAAGTAAAGAGAATGATAAAATTTCTTACTGATATATAATTTGTACACAGTTCTCTCTCTTCATTTTCTAGGAATTTTTTAAAAAGTTCTGAGCTAAATGAGTTTAAATAATTAGTTAAAATTTTTTCACTGATGTTCTGTAATAAACTACTGAAATGCAAAAAAAATCTAGCATATCATTATCTTCCTCTATTTTTCTCTTTACCTCTTTTAAATTCAAAGATAGATGGATATACAATAGAATAAATACTATTCAGCCTTTAAAAAGAAGGAAATCCTATCATTTTCCACATGGATGAACCTAAAGAACAGTATGCTAAGTGAAATAAGCCTGGCACAGAAAGACAAATACTGCATGATCTCATTTATATGTGGAATCTAAGAAAGTCAAACTCACAGAAACAGAGTATAGAATGGTGGTTGCCAGGGGTTGGTGGGGGAGTGTAGTGTTGGGGAGATGTTGATCAAAGGATACAAAATTTCGGTTAGACAGGATAAATAAGTTCCGGAGCTCTATTATACAGCACGGTAACTATAATTAATAATAATGGATTGATACTAGAAAATCGCTAGGAGAGTACACCCTAAATGTTTTTACCACAAATAATGATAGGTATGTGAGGTAATAGGTATGTCATCTAGTGTGATTTAATCATTTCACAATATATATGTGTATCCAAACATCATGTTTTACACTGAAAATATATATGATTTTTATTTGTCAATTGAAAAATCATCTGATTGTTAAACTTCAACATTTAAAATATGAAAATATTAGCATACAAAATCTACCAGATGTGCTAAAATGAAATGTATTTATTATAAATATTTTAATAATTGTAATGTGGATTAAAAACTGAGATCTTTAGGCTTCCAATGCTCATTATTAACCAATAATTAAAATCCACAGTTTGAATTACTAAAGGTAAGGGTTTCAATCAGGAAATAAAATGTACTTTGAATTATGACCATTAATTTACCAGGAAAAAAGTTGGTTATAATCAGGAAAGTGTTCCATTTGGATAACTACTGAAGGCAATTCAGAATGAAAGGAAATTCCTTGACTAATCAGCTGAATTTGGCCAGAATATATCAATTTAAGTCAGAAGCTGTAGAATAAGAAATAATTCTAAGGCCCTAAGCAAAATCTTTCGAAAGGACCCTCACTTACTTCCCTACACTAATATATTCCTCTTCATCATGAATTCTAAATGTATTTTCTTTTTCTTGAACTCAATGCATTTAAGAGAGGTCTTTCCTACTAATTACACCTCTTGTCAGGACTCGTAAGCAGGGGGCGTTAAGACCTAGGAATGCTTTTGAATTGACAGATGATAAAAAAGAAATTCTTAATAGATAAGGGTTAGAAAAGACAGAATATATAAAAGAACAAATTTGAAATGATTCTATAGACTTTCCTTTAACAAAGAGAAAAAAATTTGAGGAGCCGAAATTCAACTATTAATATCTACACTAAAAAAAAATGTAGTGAGCCTATCTCAACATGCCAACCAGGAGAAAAAATAATAATAATTCAGGGAGATAACATAAATGGCTAGCAGCATTTAAGATCTCAGGTCAAACTTTTAGATATTTTTAATATTTCAGTTTGTAAAGTGAGTATAGCATTTGCACGTGTATTTTTACTAGTTGAAAATTGGTAACTATCTAGTGAGCATGTCTCTGTGGATGTACTCACATTGCATAAGCATCTATTGATAAAACATTAAAAGCAGAGTCTCCTATTTAGGCACTTCCCAAAACAAAACAAACAAAAAAGCAAAGACCACCTACGGTGTAGAATAAAAAGATTATATTTCTAGGGTCAAAAATGCAAATCTAAGTCTCAGCCATCATACTAGTATCTTAAGAAGCAAAACAAATAAAAAGGCAAAATTCTAAGTCATGATTTCAAGAATATGTATGGACTATTATAGGATTTACGAGCCTAGCCAATAAGAAGTAAAACTTGCAGCATCCCTAACCATGAATTACCACTCTCTAAAACGGAGAGGGTGAACTTACATGACTAACTCTAAAACTTGTGGTTTGAGAGTTAGATGCAAACATTTGTGTTTTCTTATGTTTTCTCAACCACAAAGTCCATAGTCGTTTGTTCATGGTAAGGAAATAAACTAAGCACTATATAACCAAGCTTATTAGCAGAAAGGCCACGATACTCCACAGTTAGTTCTGCTAAAGAATTTGTAGGACTTAAAGAGAATAATGAGTTAGGACCAGTACACTTAACATATTGCACAGAGATTTTTTTTTTTTTAATCAAAACCTACAAGATAAAATTAGTGCCTGTGGTGAGGAGAGAATACTTTCTTTCTGAGATACTGTTATCCACAAGGCCTAACTATCAACACATGTCAAAAAGTCAGAAATATCCTAAGGCAATCAAATTTTTCAAAACAAAAGGTGTTATTCAATTTTGTCCATTTCAAAAGCAGACAAGCCCTGAAGGCTGATGAAATCAGCCAAATTCAACATATAATGAAACCAATGATTTAATCCTTTCACTACCAAAAGAGAATCAAGGACCATTAGCATTAACAAAAGACGGCTTTAAAAAGAAACTAGAGGAGTACCTAGCACCTTTTTCAAAAACCAAAGCTCATTCTCTAAAAATTCATCATGGAGTCTGTTAAAATTGTTCTTTGTGTCTTGGCTTAAAAGAAATGATGGAGCTAGCTAAATGAATTGGCTTATATTCAAAAGGCTTAAGTCATTTTGGTCCACTGGCATAAAATAATAAAAATGCCAACTAGTTAATGCCACTATTAGGACCAACAATTTAAAAGCTGCATTGTAAGCAATGGAGAATATAATTTCAGAATTATAATGAATGCTCTCCTATAATAACTCATAAAAATAATGTATATGGGTTGAGATGGTAAAAGAAAGGTAGACAGTATTCCAAAATAATATTTGATCCCAAGTTATATACAAAAGCACCTTGAGATCTGACAAATTATTCTTGGCTGCAATGTATTAAAAAGTCATACTCCTCCCCCCATTCCCACTCCAAAAAATATAGATTTTTAAAATCTGCAGTTATCATGAAAGCTATCTAATCTAGCCTCTTATTTAAATGAAGCATTCCTATTATAGTAATTTTCTAAGCTGTTTATAATTCAGAAAGCAGAATCCTCTCCTATCTTTTTCTTTTCCCTACAATTTATCTGTTAAAGAAACTGGGCCTTTCATTATTCATTATTGCATGAGCTGGACTCAGTAGCAATCATGAAACAGCTTCATTTTTCTCCCATCACTGCATTCAAACATTCTGTCAGGTCTCCCCTCCTCTATCCTTGACAACATCTCTTTCAGATTTCTTTTCACGATAACAATTTTGCCACCAGGTATTAAAAAGTTCAGTCTTGTCTAACTCAAAGCATGAATCTCATATTCGATTTGGAGCTTCTCCCTTCCCATCAGCTCAGGAAAGACTCCTGTGCAGGGGGAAGAGAAGCAGTCAAAAGAGATGGGGGAGGGCTCTGTTCTGTTCTCTTATGTTTTCTTTCTTCTCCCCTTACCCCATGCCCAATCTTTCCCTTCCTATTTCTGAATCCTGACAGATGGCAGTGATTCAGAAAGGAGCTCTTATTTATAATACTCATTTGGCTATCAGATGCCCACTGTCATGGCAGGCTTCCAAACACTGGATTTCATGAGGCACATTTGTGGATTCTTGGGAGACCCTCAGTGAGTTCTTATGACCTACATGTTTCCTGCAATGGACAATGAGCTCTTTATCTGACCTCTTGGAATCATCACACTCCTTCAGCTTTGCCCCAGTAGGCAGCCCTCTTACGTAGGGTCCACTTGGTTCGCAGGAATTACATTCTATGGCCATACCAACCCGAATGCGCCTGATCTCGTCTGATCTCAGAAGCTAAGCAAGGTGGGGTCTGGTTAGTACTAGGATGGGAGGAATTACTATGGATGTACAGGTTGACAAACTACTGACCCTTCCTCCTTGCCTGAGTCAAAGGCAGCTCTACTTAGCTTCCTATCCTTAGTCTTCCCAAGACAAGAAGCAGAGACCTGTTATTATCACAACTTGCTCCAAATTATGCGGAACCATATATCAGATTCCCCCAAGAAAATACTCCCTCTGCTCAGGTAGAGGAATGGGGAAAGCCCACTAGTTTCTACAATTTGGCAAACATCAGCCAGGGACTGAGATGTCATTCTGCCCTCTTGGGAATAACCCTAACCTCTGGCTTCCCACACTTGACTTGGTGGTGATGGAAACATCTCCCTCCCCACCCTGTAGAAGAGAAGAAAAGGAAGGCCACATTGCTCTCTCCTCCTGTGAATTCTCTTCAAAGAATCTCTAATGAATCTCTCTTCTGAACAGACCAGAGGCAGATGACAAGATTAGTGGTTTGGCCAATTTTCAGTAATTTCTCAGAGGCTGGGTCCCGAGGGAAATTGTCACTCAATGTCCTAAGCTTTGAGATCTCAAATTCTAAGACAGCAGGACAGCTCCCATTCCACATTTTGTTATAGATCTAAAGTGACTTTTTAATAAAGCTCCTTAAATGAAAATGTATCTTTCTGAATTGCCACCCAACTACCCGGAAAGAAGAAATCCAAAATAAAGGGCTAAAGGGCCTCATTCTAAATGGCTCTGTCCCTTTACAACGAAATTCTCCTTTTGAGCTTCTGTGATCTAGCCCATGTGGAAAAGGCATAAGGCAAAGGTAATTATAAGGGTCATGACAGCAAGAGCAGTGCAGCATTATCCTAATTGCATTCTTCTTGGTGTGAATAAATTAATCTGCTTCAGTCACCACACTGACCGAACTAATCCAGGTACCATATCACACTAGAATTAAAGAAACCCTTTCATAGTAAAATTGGTAAATGTATTCTGAATTAACAATGAATTAGGACATTGTCAGTATATCTACTAGCTAATTAAAAGAGCTGGAGTCCTCATATTCGGAAGATGGATTAATTTTAGTATATGTGCTGCCAAAGTGAGCACGGAAGGTGGATTAATTAACTGCAACTTTCTTTAAGATCTAGGAAAATAAAATCCAACCATATGTACTATGCTTGATTTTTTTGGTTTATTTGGTTTATCAGGGGGGAGATACAATTTCTACATAAATTTAATGACCATGAAGGTAACTAATTCTGCAAATGTCACATAGTTTATCTTCCCTATTCTGATTTTATACATAAATATGAAATTAAGTAGTAGCAAAGGAAAAGCTAAAATCCAGAGTCAAAAAGCCTGGTTTCACACTCAATTCCAGGACTTGCTGGTTGTGTAATTTTAGACAAATCACTTAATCTCACTTAGCCTTGGTTTCCTAATTTGTAAAACAGCAATGATGATAACATTACAAGGTTTTTATGTGTTGTAAAGGAACTGTAAATCACTTGGCAAATATTAGCACTCTCTCTTCTTAAAAACACACTTTTTGCTGGTAGATCACATACACAGAATTTACCTGAATGATTAGGAGCACAGTCTTTGAAGTCAGACAGATTTAGTAATAATTCAAGGTCAATAAACATTTGTTGAATAAATAAATTAATGAAATACTTGTTCAGTGTCACCCTATATCAGAACCCATAATCAAATTATGTATCCTCTCTAAGCCTCAATTTTCATGAATGTAAAATATACACATAAGAATACCTACCTCAGTGATTCTCAATCACAGTACATATTAGAAACTCTATAGTTTCTGATTCAGTAGGTCTAAGGCAAGGTCTGGACAATTGCATTCAAGCTTCATGGCTATTTTGAAACTGATCCAAGGCTGAGAACCACTAAGCTCCCTCTGGGGGCTGTTGTGAGCATTAAATGAGATAATGTACAAAGGCACTGAGTACATGCCTAATACTTGTAAGTATATACATTATACCCTTCTTTTTTAAACCTCATTTTATATAATTTTAGTTATAAAATTATATAACACATTTAAAAATTAATCAGTGAATTATTAAAGCAGTGGTTCTCAAAATGATTCTAATGGGGTACTTGTAAAAACACAGATTGCTGAGCCCCACCCCCAAAGTTTCTGATTCAGCAGGTCTGGGGTGGACCCAAGAATTGCATTTCTAACAAGTTCCCAGTGATGCTGATGCTGCTGGTCCAAGGATGACACTTTGAGAACCACTTCATTAGAGAAACATTAATTGTATCTATGATGGTTCATTTTACGGGTCAACTTGACTGGTCCACAGGGTGCCATGTATTTGGTTGAACATCATTCTGGATATGTCTCTGAGGGTGTGTCTGGATGAGATAAACATTTGAATCTGTACACTGAGTAAAGCAGTTTACCCTGTTCAATGTGGATAGGCATTATCCAATCCATTGGAGGCCTGAATGGAACAAAAAGGAGGAGTAAGCCAGAATTTGCTCTCTCTGCCTGACTGTTTTGAGCTGACTGTTTTTGAGCTGGGAGGTCAATCTCTTACACTCAGACTGGAACTACACTGCCGGCTCTCCTGGGTCTCCAGTTTGCAGACAGCAGATTGTGGAATTTCTCAGTCTCCAAAATCACTTGAGCCAAATCCTTATAATAAATTTTTTTATATCCATACACACAGAAACACACACACACACACACAAACACGTATCTCCCATTGGCTCTGTTTCTCTGGAGACCCCTAATATAATATCTAAGAAATAATATACATACAAAATTTAAATCAAACAATAGGCAGAAAATACAGTATCAAAATGCTATATTTTATATATTAGGAGGTTAATTTTGTTTTGTTTAGTGACTTGAAATATAAACTCATATGACTACTACCTTCTCAATGAAGCCTCAACTGACACTTTTCCCCTAGGGTGAATGGGAAGGTTACATATTTGCAGTTCCACTGTACCTTATATTGACTTGAGATACATGATTACACTTAACAGCTTTGTACCGAATGATCTGTTAAGGCATTCTTTCTTCTCTTTACTAGACAGCAAAGTCCTTGAAGATAAGGATCAGATTATATTTATCTATGTACCCCTAGGGTCTAGCACAGTGCCCACAGACTATCAATAAAATACCTAACTCAACTTGAAATAGGGTAATTCTGTGAGCAATTTTTTTTTTCTTGAGTTTCATGGTAACTCCATGGGAAAGTCTAGAGGGAGATAGACAATCATCTCTCTTTCATCTCTTTCATTAAAGCAATGGTTCTTAAAGTGGCAGGGGGTAGGTCTGTACCTTCTCAAGACTTTTGGCTATGTCAGAAAATATTTTTGTTTGTCACAACTGAGGAGGGTCCTAATAGTATTTAGTGGGTAGAGGTCAGGGATGCTGCTAAACATCCTATAATGCCCAGGGCAGATCCCCATAACAAAGAAGTATCCAGCCCAAAATGTCAAAGTGCCACCTAGGGTGGGAAACTCAGCATTAGAGGAATGCAACTGAGCTAATTAACCAGGAGACCTAAACTTTCTCCCAAGACCCTCCTAAACAAAAGTTTAGCCTTAAACCAAAGAAAGAATACCAATGGCATCAATTTACAAGTGTATAACAATTTGTTTAGCATTTGGCAACCTGAGAGCTCAAGGTCACAGGGGCTGGAGTTAGTGGTAGGCTGAAGTCAAAGATAATCTTACTCCAAGCCAAACACTCCTGAATACTTTCTTCTTAACTCCTGGCCCGCTCATTCACCATTTAATCTGAATCTCAGTAGCTGCCTGCTCACCGCTCCCTCATATTAATTCAGTTTCTGTACCTAGACACTTTCACCCATGTCAAGAGATCCCTTTCCTTCAGAGTTGTTTTGGTAATAATTTTATTTTCATGATTTTCTTTAATTCATTTATGTGGCTTAGCTCTTATTTTTCACAGTAGGCACTTTTAAAATATTAATTCTAATCTTGGTTAAAGATGTGTTGCAACATAGCCTGACTGAAAGATAATCAAAGAGCAGCATCCTTAGCAGTTAAAAGCAGAAAGAAAAAAAAAAAAAAACAGCTGTGACCTTCCCCTTTTCCTTTTTAGTCAGGCCCTAAATGACATTTCAAAGACTCTGCTCCTAGAACAGGCTTCTGTGGTTAACACAACCTCTTGGAGCTTTTACTGCCTCTGGCACTCCCAGGCTCCCCTAGTCTCACTCTCCTTCTGGCCTGGCTGTGGAATACATGTTGACCACCAGGCATATGGGAAAATAATTGGATTTTAGGCAAGCCAACATGGGAAACAGAAGGCAAACCTGCTCAGTTGTGGGTATAAATAAGCCAAAGAAAAAGAAATCTGAAAAAACAGAGGCTGACCTGGAGGCAAGCTGAGGCTGAAGATAATTTACCAGGTAGAGCACCTTTCTTAAAAAAAAGCCAGCTTTGACTATGCGGAGAAAGGGGAAATGAAACGAGCATTTATTGAATACCTACTACACACAACATAATACTATATACTTTGCCATTTGTTATGTCATTAATCCTCACAATTAGTTGCGTAGAGTAGGTAATATCGTCTCCATCTGTCAGATAGGGTGAAGTTCAAGAGATTAAATAAATTGCCCAAAATCACATAGCTGGGATTTGAACACATATCTGTCTGACTCCAAAATCCAGAAAAAAGAAAGGGGGTAGGCACTGGGAAGAAATTTTTTTAAATATGTTAAGAAAAATCATTTTGGGAACATGGTACCAGAAACAATAGAAAACTGAGTTGAGATATGAGATTGTTCTTCCTAAAATAGGATATCGGGTTTCTATACCTGCTCCATAAAGTTTCCTTTAAAAAAACTAGATAATATGTATTCACTTATTTCCTCTGCAAATATCTGTGGAGCACTGACTGTGAGTAAGGAACGGTGCCAGTAGCCCTTGAAGGTGTAAGTGTGAACAAAGAATAAAACTGAGTCTAGTAAAGAAGAAAAATAAACATAAAATTACAATACAGTTTACTAATACTATAACAACTTCTCAAAGAAGTATGGGAACAAGTAAATATTGACAAGGAAGAATGTCAGAGTTTCTAGTTGAGACTGAAAGCATAAGTAAAGGAAGTTAAAGCACCTTTATTCTACATTAAGAAGTTAGAACCTTGGCCGGGCGCTGTGGCTCACGCCTGTAATCCTAGCACTCTGGGAGGCTGAGGCGGACGTATCACTCAAGGTCAGGAGTTTGAAACCAGCCTGAGCAAGACCAAGACCTCGTCTCTACTATAAATAGAAAGAAATTAATTGGCCAACTAAGAATATATAGAAAAAATTAGCCGGGCATGGTGGCACATGCCTGTAGTCCCAGCTACTCGGGAGGTTGAGGCAGAAGGATTGCTTGAGCCCAGGAGTTTGAGGTTGCTGTGAGCTAGGCTGACGCCACGGCACTCACTCTTGCGCCGGCAACAGAGTGAGACTCTGTCTCAAAAAAAAAAAAAAACAAAAGAAGTTAGAAGCCACAGTAAGGTTGCAGGAGCTGCACACATGCACACACAAACATACACACTCAAAACAATACTCTAATTCCAGGCCATAAATGGAAGACTTCTGTCACTCTATCGGTCATGACATCCATAAACAACAGAGAAAATTCCAGAGCTTGGGGTGAAAAGCAGCATTGGACTAAAAGCCAGATCTGAACTTCAATCTAGGCTTGCCCGGGCGCTGCTTATGTGACTTTGGGAAAGTAACTATAACTGCTTTGAGCCTGAATTTCCTCATCTACAAAGGAAGTTAAGGTAATCATTTCTGAAGTCTCTTTAGAGACTCTTTAACACTCTCTGTAGTTACAATTCTAATGACTATTCAACTATATATCATAGCTTGCTAGTCAGAAATTTGGTTGATAACTGTCTTAGAATTTTAGACTTATACATTAATGACTATTTCAAGTGCCATCATTTAAAAATTATACTGAGCCCAAGTCACATGAATTTCAATCAATATTGAAGAAGGTAAGAAAAACTGACATCATAAGTGGAAATATATCAGCTTTTGAAAAATTCCAAAATGAAGTTGTGAGGGGAAAAAAAGAACATGTCTAAATACAGCATTGAAAGTCTTCTAAGCCAGATCCAAATGTCATTAGTATCTCCAAATGAAAAGAACTGTTAAAATATAGAATTTTCCCATCTCATATTATATTAACTGGCTTCCTATAGAGCAGAAAAAATAGTAAGACTAAAAGTTAGAAAAGCTGAATTTCAGTCTTAATAATATTTCATTCAAATGTCAACCTTTTACAAAGTATCGATATGAGCCAGGCATGGTGGCTCACACCTGTAATCCCAGCACTTTGTGAGGCTGAAGCAGGAGAATTGCTTGAGGCCAGGGGTAGGAGACCAGCCTGTGCAATATAGTGAGACCCTGTCTCTACAAAAATTAAAAATCAGCCGAGTGTGGTGATGTGCCTGTTGTCCTAGCTACTGGGAAAGCTGAAGCAGGAGGATCACTTGAACCCAGGAGTTAGAGGTTATAGCGAACTACGATCATGCTAGTGCATTCCAGTCTAGGCTACAAAAAGACATCTTCCTTTTTTTTTTTTTTTTTGAGACAGGGTCTTGCTCTATTTGTCTAGCTAGAGTACAGTGACATCCCAGGTAAATTTTCGATTTTTTCATAGAAACAGGGTCTTGGTATGTTGCTCAGGCTGGTCTTGAACTCCTGGGCTCAAGCAATCCAACCCTTTCAGCCTTCCAAAGTGCTAAGATTACAGGAATGACCCACTGTGCCCAGCCTACCTTCTTTAAAAAAAAAAAAAAAAAAAAAAGGATGACTATGTCAAATGTAAAGTGACATTCAAAATTATCATGAAATCATCAAGTGATATGTAAATTGATAGTAAAGAATAAAATTCTATACTTTCTCACCTTTAGAAACAGAAAAAATAACATTTTCAAATTTTCCCTGCCTTTTAAAGATTAATGAGCTGACATTTATAAAGGTTTTATACCTTGGAAGAAAACTAATAAAGCAACAGAAAAAGGCAGAGGGAATATGGTGTCTTTTTGTTATCATGTTAGCAAAAAGGAAAGATTACCAAATTAACAATGTTAACTAATAACAACCTGAAAACAAAGTTGGTTTTTCAAGATACAATATTTTCCTCCTGATTTCAGTGAAACATATATAGAAGGCTAAATGCAAATATGTAAATTAATTGACAATTCTTAAAATTATACTTGGCATTACAGCTCTGCAGTTTTTAATGCAACCATTTTCAATAAATTACTATGTTAACCAAGACTAGCCCAAAACAAGAAAGTAATTATATCAAAAGAAGAAATGAAGGGAGGGAAGAAGGAAAGAAAAACATATCTCTTTGAGTAGTACAGAAATAATTCCAGAGAAATGCAATTTAAACATTCCAAATGCAGAAAAGTTATTTAGGTACTAACTAAAGACTAACTCCAGATCCACAGTGATGTATCCTCTGGAAAAGAATTTGCCTAAGGGCGGCCTTGCATACTTTATTCACACACACACCCCATCCTGCATTTTTAAATCAGAAATTTTCCTTTCCAAAGCATATCAGATTTCAGTGTTTCAAAAACATCTCAAAGGCCCTGACCCAGAAGGTACTTATTCCCTGTGAATCACGAAACCAACTTTTTTTACTACAATAAAAAGTTTTGATGAGTTGGACAGTTCCCTATTTGAAACCTTAAGAAATAAAAACCTTAATAGTTAATTTGATTATCCAGAAATAGAGTCACATTATAGATTATTCAGACAGGGTCTGGAAACTCTTAGTACTACAGGAAAAAGCAATACCTGTTCTGAGCTGTATCTATGGGTTTCAGCTCATTGGCGGGCACCAGTTCTCTTCCATTCACTTGCATGATTTTTTAAAATCTGCATCATAAAATTCATTCATGTATTCATTTAACAAATAATTATTAAACACTCACTAAGTGCTAGGCAACAACAGACAGACTTAGTAGTCTCTACTTTCAAGAAGTTTACAGCCTAATTTCATATTTATGTGTAAATGTATCATCAATAAAGAAAGACTAGGACAGAAAAAAAAAATAAATGATTCTTGAAATATAAGTCTTAGAAGTTCTTGTCAAAGGAAGATAATTTAGCATCACTTTTTTTGTACCTTTTTCCTTAGAACTCTAGCTATGATTACATATCTGACCTATAGATGAAGTTTCTGAGAATTTATAACATTATGCCAAGTTAATACTAGTAAGATTTAGAGCTAACATCAAATAGCCTAATATTCAATTATTAGAAGTCCCTGGATATATTAAAAGCAATTTCATTCTCCCTTTTGTAGGCCACACTTAACTTTTAGACTCAGATGCACTGGTTCTCTTTAACCTAAAGAGATAGTTCAACACAGTAAACACACACACATACATGCACACACAATGATGTTCATTAGACCATTATATTTGCACAGAAGATTCAGTTAATTATGCTTGTTATGTTATAGAAATGCAATTGAATATTATCAAACCATTAAAATTATAGATATATAAAAATATAGAGAAATATATATAATTGGCTCATTCAGTAAATATTCATTTAGTATCTGTGATATACCCAGAATTATACTTGACATTTTGAATTAAAGGATAAATATCACACAATCAAGACCCTCAAATTGCTGGGTATCTAGGAAGAACCTAAAAAGGTAAATGTAAAATAGGTACATGGCAAACCTTAGGCCTCAAGGTGGCAGCCCCTTTTATTGCAATCCCATAAAACTCAGGTCCAATTCCAGGCATACAACGACCTATGCAGAGCCAAGTTTGATCCAGAAAAATTAATCCGAGATGCAGAAAGGCTGGAAGCAACCCTAGGAAAGAGCTGAATTCTAGCCAACTGACTTAGGAATAGGGCACTGTTCTCTCAGGCATCAAAGCACAGGCTGGTTGGCCTTAAAGTAACCAATAGTGTTGCCAGAACAGGGGGAGACAGGAGTAGACTAGGGTTACACTCTGACCCTGGGATGTTAAACCACTTACTGATTTCAGATCAGGTTTTGGTTCCTTTTGCTTCAAGGCAGAGGTAGGACTGAAGACCCGCATGAAGACTGAGAAAGTAGATGGATGTGAAAATTCCATTTTTTAAATCAATATAAGAGCACTAATACAGGTATATGCAAGCTGTTATGGGAGCAACAAGGAGGAAGTGGTGGTTGTCAGAGGAGAAGACGGAAGAAGTTTTACAGAAAAGTGACATTTGTACTGATCTTGAAGAATAAATAGGAATTCTCAGAATTACACACAAATACATGCCTCCCACATACACAAACCCAAACAACAACATCATGAAGGCAGAGAAACATAAGAGAATGGGATGTAGCCCCCAGTATTTAGTGTGGTGGTATCATTAAGATTAGTGTGGATGTGGGAAGTGGTGGGAAATGAGGCTGGGAAGGCAATCGTGGGTCAGATCCTAGCCTTTTATGCTTTGCTATGGAACTTTGATTTTCTCCTGTGTAGCTAATAGAAAGCTATTATTGGATTTTAGGGATGTGAAATGATCAGATTTGTCTTTTAGGAGTATCATATTTGCAGCAGTGTAAAAATAAATTGAAGGAGATCTAAGGCTAAAGCAAGGAGACCCATTAGGGCAGAGATGGTCTAATCCGTATTAAAAATGATGAACACTGAGTTGTATCTGTGGCAGTGGAGACAAAGAAACATAGATACTTAGGATCAATAACAGTGACTGACTTAATTGAGTTGAGCAGAGGCCTGGAAAGAGGACATGAGGGAGAAGGTGGAATCAAGGATTCTCGGCTTGCAGATAGCAAGCATATGGATAAAGATTCTATTACATAAAATCACAACTGTGGAAAATTATACGTGAACAAAGACTAGGTGGTAACCTACAAAAATGAAGGGGACATAAAGTTTAGTTAGGATGGCAGGACCTATTTGTTTCCCAAAACTTCTTCAGTGTCATGTTGTTTGTACAGAATTGTTTGGGGCTACATCTAGTTTTAAATACTAACTCTGCAAATTACTAGTTTATGACTTTGAGTAAATTACTTAAACTTTGTGAACTGTCTCACCCAATATTTGTTTATAATTCATCTTATTTCAAAGAATATTTAAAGTAGTTTGTAAAAATGCATACAATCCAGCAAAACAAAGTAGTCAAGCACCACTTAGCAACATTTTGGTCAATAACAAACCAACGACAAATCACATACATAATGATGGTCTCATGAGATTATAATATTGTATTTTTACTGTACCCTTTCGATGCTTAGATACACAAGTACTTACCATTGTGTCACAATTGCCTACAGCATTCAGTACATGCTATGCAGGTTTGCAGCCTAGGAAAAATAGGCCCCTTGCACAATGAAATTGCCTAATGACACATGTCTCAGAATGTAGTCCTGCCATTAAGTGAAGCATGACTATACATAAAAAGAAACAATGAGGGGAAAGAATACATACATGAAAAACAAAATGAAATCAAGTGAATGACTTATGACAACATAGTCTAGAGTAAGAAGTAAGATCAAATTCAGTCTGAGCTTCCTGTCCACCCATAGGTGGAAACACAAGTTCCATGACTCACATTGTCCACTGTTGGCTAGTGACATTTCAGAGAAACCTCTCCATCAGATCCTCATAATGCAGATTCTTGATAAAATAGTGATCAGTACAAGAAATAACATCCTTGAACTTCATACAATGTCAAGTTTTTCAATGCAGTCAGTGTTATAACTGCTAAGCACAAATCAGCAAAAGCACTTCTATAGGGACCAAAATAACACAAGCTGGGTAAAGAGCTATCGCAAGGTCTGGCTGATTCCAAGAAAAAGTTTTAGCATATCTAAAGCAATGAAAAGACTGCATCTTTATTCTGGAAATCTCTCATAAATAGCCCTCCCATAAAGATCACTCAAGGACACCATCTAACCACCCTCCTAGTCCCCACTTGTTTTCTGATGATTCCTAAGAAACTGGTCTGACAATAACAATTCTCAAAATTCTCAGCCTCAATACATACAAAAACTCCATTTTCAGAAATACAAGATTCAGCATAAAACCTCACTAAACATGGCCAACTGAAGGAAAAGAAGTCTGGACTCATAAAAATTCTAAATATTCAAGAGGTATTCCAGTCTTTTAATACAATACAAACAATTAGCTAGTGATATTACCCATTAAACTACCTCAAAGATTTGTTTTAGTACATGATTATTTCTAATTAGTATACTTTTCTACCATTTAATGCTGTCAAAAACTTAAAAATGGTTATTCCCCAAATAAGTTAAATGCCTCTCTTGACCATATAAACTTATTTATAATCTATTACTTTGCCTACTCTATGGTTAACTCAGAATCAGGTAGTGAGAATTTACAGAAGTTAAAACATCAGGAGTCTTGATCTTAGAATTAGTCAAGTGAAGGCTATGTCCTCCTTTTTTATCTTTGTGATGTTTCTATAGATTACTAAATAAAAGTTTGTGAGACGTGTGATAATTATTCAATTCAGCTTCCATAAAATTTGAAAAAGTATATGTTTTAATGTAAGACTTTCTAAATGCTTAAGAAGCATGAGGGAAGAGTGGATTCCCAAGGTATTCTTTATAATTTCAAGCCTATCATACCTCACACAGCTAAGATATCCTTAGACACACCTATTTATGATCAAACTTCTTTTTAACAATACAGTGGTCCTCCTTTAGTCACCAATACACTTTCACTGAAGGAAAGGTGTTAAATCAGCAAAATCAATGTCATTGCCATTGGCAAAGAATGAGATGACATTCTCCTACAGCCAAAGAAAAGCGGTGTGAATAAACAGCTAACATGAATAAGGAGAAAAAAGAGCTTAATTCAAAGTGAAAGATATTGTTGGGCCAGGCATGGTGGCTCACGCCTGTA
>CAUYRT010045767.1:0-19704 GCA_963574885.1 Lepilemur ruficaudatus
AGAAATTAATTGGACAACTAAAAATATATAGAAAAAATTAGCAGGCATGGTGGCGCATGCCTGTAGTCCCAGCTACTCGGGAGGCTGAGGCAGGAGGATTGCTTGAGCCCAGGAGTTTGAGGTTGCTGTGAGCTAGGCTGATGTCACGGCACTCTACGGCCTGGGCAACAGAGTGAGACTCTGTCTCAAAAAAAAAAAAAAAAAAATATATATATATATATATATATACTCTAGATTCTGAATCCTCAATATAGCCTTGTTTTTATGAGTGGCATGCATGAAATCAAACTACATGTGAAGTGAAAAAGGAAACTGTAACTTCTGTTGACTAACTTTTTTAAATCAGGACCTAAGATGAAATCATATTATACAAAATTTTACTCTATCATGCATCACACTATAAAGTTATCGGTGTTATGTCTGTGTCACTAATGGATACTCTATCTAAAAGACAAAGTACACCAATATAACCAAGCATCTTCTTTCCAACCACTTGTCAGGTAAAAGTTGTTTCCTTATTTAGATTGTATGAAATTATACTAAAGGTCACTATTGATTCGGGATGTCCTATAGAGTCAGTCTAACAATCATGACATTAGATTTGCAACTTCAGAATGTCTGTAGTATAGCTTCTCAAATGCTAACTCTAAAAATGGGGCATACCTTAACAGCTTCAAAGAAAAGTGTTTCTGGATTTGTTGATTATTCATGAAAACAAGCACTTTCTGGTAAAATACCACCAGAGCTAATTGATCACAACAGGTATCTGCAGTATGCGTGCATTTTTAGAACTTTTAAACATTAAAATGGATTAGTAAAGGTGATTCTTTTCCCTAAAGGTCTTAAAATTTAAAGCTTGTACATGTTTGGGACAATTTTGTACCATCCTTCCTGAAGGCAATTGCATGCACTCAAGTACCTTTAACATTATGATTGAATTTTTTTGCTTCAAATTTCATTGATTAGCCTTATGAGAAAGCATTCCTGACACATTTTAGAGGCTACTACCTTTTCATTAAGGAGAAGCAAATGGAAAGGTATTTTGGAATATCATCTATATCTTTTAATTATTTGAATTTTTAATTACTTAAAATGTAATTTTAAGAGCAAAAAATTCATTATTTCCCCATCTAGCTACAAACTATAAACAGCCTGAGATTGCGCAAATTTCTTGGATGTTAATTAATTTTGTCTTTGGTCATATTAAGTGGCATGATCTATTGGACAACCTACAATCCAAAATGAGATGATCCTCAAAAGAATGACTTTTAAATATCAAATATTTTGGTAGGATATCAGATTTAGGAGAGGGGAGAAGAGTCGCAGCTCAGGTGTGGATCACAGAGAGAGATGACAGAGATGGCTGGGGACCCCACAGAGATATATTGTGAAACTGAGAAGGAAGAAGATAAAGAGAAGATATCAGCAAGGATCAAACCCAGAGAGACTTGGAGCCCAGTGAAAGAGTATGGGAGGATTCCTCTCCCCCTCCTACATGGCTTTGGTGAACAGCGAGCCACTAAGTTTATGGAAGGATTTTCCACCCTTCATGGGCACAAGTGCAGTGGCAAGTAAGGAGTAGTGGGGTGAACTAGCAAGCCCCTGGAGTTTGGGCAGTCCATGTGGGGCTCCCCATGGGAAAGTGCCACAAGAGGCCAGAGTGTCAGCTTTCTTCCATCCACACACTTCCTCCCTTCCACTTCCCCTAAGTATTGCAACCAAGAAAGCAGTTTGACCTGGGCTGACCAGGAGCTGAGATCAGAAGTTCACGAATGGCAGCTTATTTCCAGTGGGTGCACACTCTAGGCTGAGGTCTCCACAGAGAGTGAGGCCCACTCCTCTTTCCTTGAGAACTTGTGGTGCAACAGAGGTGCACAATTTGGAAACTCCTTGCCTGCTGGTGTTTCACCGGGTTGCAGGCTGGTGGTTCAGATAAGCAAGCCAGTCCTAGTGCCCCATGGGCATAGGAGGGTTTCAGGGGCATATAGGGGAGAAGTCTAGGAGCTGGACTTGGGTGGCAAGAAAGCCCACACAGTCACATCCAATGACAGAGTGTGGTGGCATGCTGAGGAACAGGGATCTGGAAGTGTGCCCAATTCCCAGCTGGAGAACTGCCATATTGGATAAGGGTGTGGCATTTGGAGAAGAATAGCCTAGCCCCTGGCTCCATGGCAATGAAATGCCTCACACTCAGGTGCCCAAGCTGACCAGGTGCTGCAGTCCCTCCTTGCACTCACCACAACAGGAATAGCAGTGAGCACTGAGAAGTTCATGAGCAGTTGCTTCCCTCTGGTGGGTGCATGCTCCTGGTTGACATCCCCACAGAGAGAGGAACCCACACTTCTTCCTGTGAGGACTTGTAGTGGAACAGGGATGCACAATTTGGGAAATCCCTGCCCACCAGCATTTCAGAGAGGCATACTAGTGGGTCAGACACACAGACCGGGTAGAGGTTTGAAAGCTGGACTCATGTGGTGAGGGAGCATATGTGGACTGAACTGATGGAAGGGTGCTGTGCAGGTCCAAGGAGCAGCAATATGGGAGAGTGTCCACCCATTCCTGCAGAAAACCTGTGCTACTGAATAAGAGTGGGAAGATCCCAGCCCTGGGCCTTAGGACTCAAGTGTTTAGGCCACTCCCCCAAGAATAGACTTCCCAGTTTAGAGAGCTTGTCCTGACCCTCTTACCAGCAGCTCCTCCTAGTGGCCGGAAAAGCAACTTCTGAGCCACACCAAGGCTTTGCAAAGCCTTTCAGGCTCCTGCAACCTAGCCACAAATTGCCTTGCTCCTCCCCCCACCTCAGTAATGGTAGAGATCAAGCAACCCCTCTGGGAGTGAAAGGGTCCCTCCTAAAGTGTGGGACACTCAAGTACTCCACATGGGGAACCAGAGGCCACCATGGGCACAAAAGAACATATTGCCAGCAGGCTCCTTCACACAAACATCAATCAATGACAGGGAGAACAACTCTATAGCTGATGATAGCATCTTCCTACTTAAGAAAACAGGGTGTGGCTGATTTGTACTCACAAGTACCACCAGCCATCTCAGAGATTAAGCTGGGGGACCCAACACAATTCACACTGCCGGGAAGAGGTGAAGTCAGCAGGGCAGAAGCAACCTGAGAGAATCAACAAACCTGCTCAAACACCACATAGGCAACTCAGGACCAGCCCTCTTCTTTATGGAATAGTACAACTCTTTACTAATGGATATAGAATCGCTATAGACAAAAACTCAAAAATATTGCGAAAATGGACAAATTCCTGGAAACACACAACCTCACATGGCTAAAACATGAAGAAATAGAATTCCTGAACAGATAAATAATGAGCAATGAAATTGAAGAATCAATAAAACATCTTCCAACAACAAAAAAATCCTGGACCAGATGGTTTTACAGGCAAATTTTATCATACCTACAAAGAAAAATTGGTACCCATAATGCAGAAATTATTGCATAACATTGAGAAGGAAGGAATCCTCCTCAACTCATTGTATGCAGCCATTATCACATTGATACCAAAGCCAGGAAAGGACACAACAATAAAATAAAACTATAGAGCAATATTCCTTATGCATATAGATGCAAAAATTCTCAATAAAATTCTAGTAAACTGAATTCAGCAGCACATAAAAAAAAAATCCACCATGACCAAGTGGGCTTCATCCTGGGGAATGCAAGGATGGTACAACAATTGGTTCATCTCAATAGATGCAGAAAAAGCATTTGACAAAATTCAGCACTCTTTTATGATAAATACTCCTAACAAAATACGCATAGATAGAATATATCTCAAAATTTTACAAGCCATATATAACAATCCACAGCTAACACCATACTGATTGGGGAAAAGCTGAAAGCATTCCCACTTAGAACTGGAACAAGACAAGGATGCCCATTGTCACTACTTCTATTCAACATAGCATTGGAAGTCCTAGCCAGAGCAACCAGGCAAGAGAAGCTAATTAAATGTATCCAAATGGGGAAAGAGGAGGTCAAACTATCACTCTTTGCTAATGATATGCTCTTATATCTAGAAAACCCCAAAGAGTCTACAAAGCGACTCCTGGAGTTGATAAATAAATTCAGCAAAGCCTCAGGTTACAAAATCAATGTACACAAATCTGTAGCATTCCTGTATACCAACAACAGTCAAACTGAGAATCAAATCAAAGACTTAATACCTTTCACAACAGCTACAGAGAAAATACAATACTTAGGAATATATTTAACCAAAGAGGTGAAAGACCTCTACAAAGGGAACTATGAATCACTGAGGAAGAAAATTACAGACGATGTAAACAAATGAAAAAGATATATCATGTTCATAGATTGACAGAATCAACATTGTTAAAATGTCCATACTTCCCTAAGTCATTTACAGATTCTGTGCAATCAGCATCAAAATCCCAACATCATTTTTCTCAGATCTAGAAAAAATAATTCTATGCTTAGTTGGGAACCCGAAAAGAGTCCAAATAGCCAAAGCAACCTTAAGTGAAAGGAATGAATCCGGACGCATCACTTTACCCAAATTTAAGCTATGCTACAAGGCTATAGTAACAAAACTAGCATGGCACGGCACAAAAATAGAGACACAGGCCAATGGAGCAGGACAGAGAACTCAGATATAAAACCACCGACATATAGTCATCTGATCTTTGCCAAAGCAGGCAACAATGTACACTGTGGAAAGGAATCCCTATTCAATAAGTGGTGCTGGGAAAATTGAATAGCCACATGTAGAAGATAGAAACAGGATCCAATTCTCTCACCATTCACAAAAATTAATTCAAGATGGATAGCAGATGTAAACCTAAGACATGAAACCATAAGAGTTCTAGAAGAAAATGTTGGAAAAACTCTTCAAGATACCAGCCTAGGCAAAGAGTTTATGAAAAAGACCTCAAAAGCAATCACGGCATCAATTAAAATAAGTAAATGGCACTTGATTAAATTAAAAGGATTCTGCACAGCCAAGGAAACAATAAATAGAGTGAATAGACAGCCTGCAGAATGGAAGAAAATATTCACATGCTATACATCCAGTAAAGGGCTAATAACCAAAATCTATAAGGAACTCAAGCAAATCAGCAAGAAAAAATTAAACAACCCCATTAAAAAGTGGGCAAAAGACATGAACAGAAGCTTTTCAAAAGAAGATAGACAGATGGACAGTATATATATGAAAAAATGCTCAATGTCACTATTCATCAGGGTAATGCAAATCAAAACCATAATGAGATATCACCTAACTCCAGTGAGAATGGCTTTTATCAAAAAGTCCCAAAACAACAGATGCTGGTGTGAATGTAGAGAGAAAAGAATACTTATACACTGTTGGTGGGACTGCAAACTAATGCAACCTCTATGGAAAACAGTATGGAGATTCCTCAAAGAACTAAAAATCGACTTGCCATTTGTTCCAGCAATCCCACTACTGGGTATTGATCCAAGGGAAAAGAAGTCATTTTATTAAAAAGACATCTGCACTTGAATGTTTATTGAAGCACAATTCACAATCACAAAGGAGTGGAATCAACCTGAGTGCCCATCAATTCATGAGTAGATTAACCAAATATGGTATATGAATACCATGGAGTACTACTCACTCATAAAAAATTAATACCTTTTGCAACAATCTGGATGGAACTTTAGACCATTCTCCTAAAGGAAGTATTGCAAGAATGAAAAAACAACCACCACATGTACTCACTATTAAATTGGAACTAGCCAATCAGCACTCATGTACACAGATGGAAATAAAATTCAGCAGAAATCAATCAGGTGGGAAGAGGAAGGAGGGTATGGGTGAAATCATACGTAACTGGTAAAATGTACACTATCTGGGCAGTGGGCTTACTTATAACTTTGACTCAAGCAGTACAAAAGCAATCCATGTAACCAAAACATTTGTTCCTCCATAATATTCTGAAATTTAAAAAAAAATCAAAAGTTTTTACCAATAAAGTTACTTTTGCCACTACCATCATCAAAGGAACACGAGATTTCTAATTAATGTGGACAGTAAATAGAATGGAATACTTAAATTAGTTGTGATTTTGTTAAAAATCACATTCTTATAGTCAATTATGGTAGGTCTCTAGTATTGAAAACAGCAATAAAAGGAAAAGAGAACAAATCTGTTTGAACATGTGAGGTGTTTTCTTCTGTGGTAAGTATCTGTTTCATAAAAGCAAGGTGGACAATTTCCAAATAACCCTTGCCCATGGGGCTCTAGTAAGCTATTGTTTCACCAATTTGGAGATAGGAAACATACCTTAAGTATGCTAATACTACCACCAAAATCTTGCATAAACTTGAACCTGGTCAGAAACAGGGCCTCATCCAATCAGCTAGAAGGCCTTAAGAAAAATGAAATTTTCCATCAAGAAGAAATTCTGCCTCAAGACTGCAGCATCAACTCCTTCCTGAATTTACTGCCTCCCAGCCTACCCTACAAATTTCAGACTTGCAGTCTTCACAATTATGTGAGCGAATCCTTAAAATAATCTCCCCTCACCGTATGTAGGGTTGTGTGGGAATACATTAAATAGATAGATATAGATATAGATAGATAGATAGATAGATAGATAGGTAGATATAGATAGACAGATATATCCTAGTTGTTCTATTTCTTTCTGTGGAGAACCCTGACTAATACAGATATTTGCACATATATACAAACACAAAGTTTTTGAACATTTTTACAAATGAAAACGACAGAGATCCTTTTCTTTTAATTGCCTGGTAATTGAAATGACACACTGCCTAAACCTACAAATTATATCTTATATTTCATAACATGGGGCAGTACGTAGAGGTCAAAACCTGGGTGAGGTCACATCTGCACATAACATTGATTTAAAACAAACTGAAATTTATGTTGTTAAACAATGGTTCCATAGTTATTTACACACAGCCAAACAGACCAACCTAAGGAATAAACTATTTTGTGAGTGACCTTATCAGTATCCTCATACTATTGGAACGTCTACAGAATTGAGGAATGAATTCCTTCAAATATGCTCAGTTTCTTTAGAAAAAATACCCTGAAGAACAAACGGCCACTAACTTGATCCACTACCACCAAAAAGCAAAGCATAGCCATCCAAATTCCTGGGAAAACTGACCATACTTTCAACCACAGATGTATTAATCAGATCTATATCAAGGAGAAAGAAAAACCATTACATTAACAGGATTTCCTTTATGGCATATTGTTAAAATTACAAAAAGGATATTTGTTTACTAGATTAGCCTCCTTTTAGACAGATACTGGAAACAAAGGGCATGATCAATGGTGTCCTTTATAGATTCAATGGAAACCCATTTGTCTCTTTTCCCTTTGCTTTAAAACATTTGATGGCATTCTGAGACTTTTTTAAATCACTAATATGCTTATTTCCAATTAACTTTTCAAAAATATGCACATGCTTTCTATAACTTAGATTTAAAATGTTTCTCTGCCATCCTCTTATGTTAGAAATCCAAGTACCTGAATGACACTTGAAATTATGACTGATATACAGCATCTCTTATCTTAGAGATAGTTCTTAAGAACTGAGGTGAGCTCTTTGAGAAAGAATACAAACTTTTCCATGGGAGAAACAAACAAATATAATGCAACTGGTAGGGTAAATGAAAAATAGAAATGGTTTCTTTTTATCCTAGATAATTTTCTCCTAGGATTCAGCAAAAGCCAGACTACTTGTGAAGTAATGAATATTCAATAGGGTATTCGGCTGCTATGGTGTTCTAAGTGGGATTGACTCAAAAATAAAATAAAATTAAATAAAACTTTTTCTTAAAAAAACATGCAACCTGCTAGTACAGCATCACTTCATTTACTTATTTATTTTTTATTTCAGGATATTGTGAGGGTACAAACATTTTGGTTACATTTTATAGCATCACTTTAAAAAGCACCTTTCAAATTCAACTCTGAAGCACTTCCTTTCTTTTTTCTTTTTTTTTATTTTCTAGAAAAATAGGTTTATTTTTTCTTTCAGAGATAAGAATTTGTTTATGGGGACTTGATAACTCTTCATATATTATATTTGGAAGGCTATCATCTAGAAGGGAAATAAACTTATTTTATTAGATCAAAAGAAAGACGTAAACTGATGGTTGACAAATACGGGAAAACACATTCTGGTTCAATTAGGTAAGAAGAGTGTTTTAGTTGGGTCTATTTGAAAATGGAGTATGTTTTCCAAGGACATAAGGAGTGCACAATCATTGGAGCAGCATGTATATAAAGGTAGAATCAAAAATAATTTTGCTGAAATGGTGGAGCCATGAACAGAACTAGATAACATAGATCAGTGAAATCACAGTGGGAGTAGGGGTAACATTATGAACTTGAATTCAACATTTAGAATTTGAAGAGTCATTGGAGAAACCATTTACTAACACTTTGTGGTTTTAATTGCAGGTTAAAATTTTTTTCTTTAATGGTGCAACACTCAGTAAAAATCTTAATGATTCAATTTTTCCAAGCTTAACACATTGGAGTCTTCTCCAAAATATTAACTAATTTCAGCTTATGCTTGTATTAGATTTTTTTTATTATTTTTAATATTTTTTAATTCAGAATATTACAGGGATACAAATGTCAAGCAGGTGGGAGGTGGAGGAGGGGATGGGTAAACTCACACTTAACAGGTACAATGTACACTATATGTATGGGTGACGGACACATTTATAACTTTGACTCAAACTGTACAAAAGCAATTCATGTAACCAAGACTTTCTTAAGTATTTTTCAAGACAAAATACACCCCTTCTTTTTTCTTTGAGAAATGGTTTAATCAGGAATATTTTATATTTTTGGTTTTTTTCTTTTCACTAAAGAAGGAAGCCTGTGATATTCCCTGCAAATCTAAAGAGAAAATGAAACAAGGGCAAAGTTATAAACAAATAGATAGAATGGCAGTATTATAAAAATTATTTAAGGAATTTGCCTAGTCATAGTCATATGAATCATGGACTTTTCTTTTTTATTCTTAGCCTCTAAAAATCTTGAGGAAAAAACTATTATTTAAAAGAATTCACAATCAGGGAAATATTGATTATGCCCTCATTTGGTTTCAACTTTTATTATTACTAAGTATGTATTTCAAATTAATATACTAAATATAGACAATGTTTAAAATATATTAAATATAATTTTATTGTTCCTGATAAATCAGAGTCATCCTAATGAATTCAGGGTGTATTTAACAGAATCAGAGTGTTTGTCCCTACTAGAATACTGTGCTTTAAGAATTCTTTCTGTCTCCTCCTGACTGTAAGAAAATTCACTATGACTTTCCTCTGTCATCAGACAGTCTGCCTATAATAGTATCTCTTCCCTTTCCTTGTTTGTAGCTTCTCTTCTGGTAATGGTTTTAGAAACCAGATAATGAAGGCTTTTTTGTCATTTTAAAAGAAGGCAAAAAACTAAACAAGGGTCTGAAGAAATTGTTTATCTATAAAACACATGAGTATTAGAGTGTGTATAATGTATTGTAAACCCCAGGCAGCCATTATCTTTCTGTAATGGGTACTGCTCACCTGTTTTGCCCACTCTGAGCATAATAATCTTGATTTAAATCATCAGTCAGGGTCTATATCCAGATACTTTTTGTTGCAAGTGACAAAAAGTCCAATTCAAATGCACTTAAGAAAAAAAAGAAAGGAAAGAAATCTATTGCCTCTAATTACTGAAAAACATGGAGGTGGGCTGCTTCAGGCAAAACTTGATCAATTGGATAAAATGATATCACCTATATGCATTTGTCTTCATCTTTCTACTCTATAGTCTATAATGTTTTTTATACTCAAACTCTATACTAAAACTTCTACATATCTATCAAATCCAGACTCTTGCCTTATAGCCACAAAATCGCTACGGCAATTGCAAGTCTCATAACTCTGATCTATGCTACTAAAGGGAAGAGAAAGAGTCCTTTTTGGCACATATTGTACTACTTCAAATTGACCTGAATCACTCTTCCTTGAACCAATCACTATTAACTGTGGGACTGCATATACTGACTGGCTTAAGCCAATCAGAGCTCTGAGTGTGGTAACTATACACAAATTGCATGTCTTATGATGGATAGAGGTATTATGTATGTGAGAAATGGAGGAGCAATGAACAAATTTCCAACACAGGGTTCAGAAATTTATGACAATGTATATTGAAGTTCTAAAGATAAACTAATAAGTAAGAAATATATATAATACTCTAAAAAGTTAACTTGGACTTGAATATGTTAACAAAAACTAAAATTTATACTCAGTGTAAAGATTTCATGAAATGCTAGTAAGATCTGACCTTAATTATATTAAGCAACAATGAACATCTTTAAAACATCAACAAGTAGAAAATTTTAAGTCACATTATTTGATCAGAAACCAATAAATCTAGGATATCAGAAAACACATTGAACCTCAATATTTGAAAATTAATTTATTGAAATAATAAAAACACAAAGTAAAATATATGGGATTCAGTGGAAGCCAAATACAGAGGCAAATACATAACCTTAGGGATCTTTATTATTGGAAGAAAAACAATTAATGATATACACATTTAATTTAATAAGTCATTAAAAATTAAACTAACAGAATCAGACTTTTGTTTCCAACCAAAATGGAGTACCAAGGACTGGATTTACTCTCCCACTTGAAACAACTGTATGAAAAATATACAAAATATAGGAAAGAATGATTTTTCAAGACACTGTATATCAGGCAATGAAAAATAATGAGCCTTGAGAGATGAAGATAAAACTAATTGAAGTCTATGACTTCCCCAGTTTACTCTGAGAGGGGAAATACAAGGGGAGCCTGGCCAACTCCGTAAGTTGAGGAGACAGAGCTGAGAGTCTAGGGAGAACCAGGCAGCTTGAGTTTGCAGAACAGAGTACTGGAGATGAAAGAGCTGCAAAGAGAGAAAACTTTAGAGATCCATAGACATTCCCCCTCAATTATTCAGCTGATATTGATTAGTGCATGTGTGTTAAAAAAAAAAAAAAAACCTACACAAGACTGGGAAAAGCACTACCATAAAAGATTAGAAGTAATGGTGTATGGTGCCCACACAGAGTTTGGAATGGTGTCTGCACCCACCAGTTAGACAGGAAAACCTCAAGATTCATAGGGTACTGAGGAGTGTAATCAGAAGGATCTTCCCTCAGTAGTATGGAACCATACTGAACACCGCTCTTATCTTGACTGATAAATCTTAAAAGCAAGTCCCCAAAAGATCAAACTATTTCCAAATAACTTAACTACAATCTAGAACAAAGCTCAACAATATTTATAGAAATGAAAAATACCCAGCATCCTAATAGTGAAATTCATAATATCTGATATCCAACCAAACATTACCAGGTATGAAACCAGAGAAGACCTCATATAGCCAAAGCAATCTTAAGCAAAAGGAACAAACTGAGAGGTATCAGTCTACCAGACTTCAAGCTGTACTACAAGGCTATAGTAACTAAAACAGCATGTGAATAGCACAAGAATAGAGACATAGACCTTTGGAACAACATTGAGAATCCAGAGGTGAAACCATCCGCATATTGTCACCTAACATTTGACAAAGCAGACAAAAATATACACTGAGGAAAAGAATCCCTTTTCAATAAATGGTGCTGGGAAAACTGGATAGTTACATGCAAAAGATTGAAACTGGATCCCCACCTCTCACCTCTTACAAAAATCAATTCTAGATGGGTAACAGACTTAAACCTAAGGCATGAAACCTTAAGAATCCTAGAAGAAAATGTAGGGAAGACTCTTTCAGACACTGGCCTAGGCAAAGAATTTATGAAGACCCCCAAAGCAATCACAGCAGCTACAAAAATAAATAAATGATACCTGATCAAATTAAAAAGCTTTTGTGCAGCCAAAGAAACTATCATTAGAGTGAACAGACAACCTACAGAATGAGAGAAAATATTTGCCCCCTACACATCCGATAAAGGGCTGATAACAAGAATCTACCTAGAACTCAAAAAAATCAACAAGAAAAAATCAAACAACCCCATCAATAAATGGGCAAAGGACATGAACAGAAACTTTTCAAAAGACAGTAATGGCCAGCAAACATATAAAAAAATGCTCAACATCTCTAATCATTAGGGAAATGCAAATCAAAACCACAATGAGATATCACCTAACTCCAGTACGATTGGCCTGTATCAAAAAATCCCAAAGCAACAAATGCTGGCGAGGATGTGGAGAGGTAGGAACACTTTTACACTTCTGGTAGGACTGCAAATTAATGCAACCTCTGTGGAAAAGAATTTGGAGATACCTCAAATAGCTACAAGTAGAACTACCATTTGATCCAGCAATAGCACTATTAGGCATCTACCCAAAGGAACAAAAGTCATTCTACAATAAAGACATCTGCACTCGAATGTTTATGGCAGCACAATTCACTATAGCAAGGTTGTGGAAACAACCCAAGTGCCCAGTCAATCCATGAGTGGATTAATAAAATATGGTATATGTATACAATGGAATACTACTAAATTATAAAAAACAACGGTGATCTAGCATCTCTTATATTTTCCTGGATAGAACCTGAGCCCATCCAAAGTGAGGAATGACAAGAATGGAAGAACAGGCATCACATGTACTCACCATCAAACTGGCACTGATCAATACTAAGGTGCTCACATAGTAGTAATATTCTTTGGTGGTAGGTGGTTGGGGGTGGGTAAAATCACAACTAATGGATGCAGTGAGTGTTGTAACGGGGGAAGGGCACATCTCACATCACGGTTGGGATGTGGCAAAGTCATAACATGTAACCAAAATGTTTGTACCCTCATAATTTCATGAAATAACAAAAAAAAATTACCAGGTATGAAGAGACACAATAAAATACAACAAATAATGAAAAGAAAAATAAGCTTGTGGAAAGCAAACAAGAGCTGAAATAGATGATAGAATTAGTAAAGACATTAAAATAGTTATCATAACTGCATTCCATATAATCAAAAGTTAAGTAAAAATATAGAAGGTATTTTAAAAGATCCAAACTAAATTTCAAGAGATAAAAACTACAATATTTGAGATGGAAATTACACTGAGTCAATTTATGACTGATTAGATAGTATAAAAGAAAAAGATTAGTAAACTTGAAGACATAGCAATAAAACTATCCAAAATGAATCATAACATGAAAAGAGAATTAAAAATAATAATAAGCAACTATCAATGAGCTGTGGGATAAGTTAAAGCAGCCTAATATATGTGCAATTGGAATTGCTAAAGGGTAGACAAAAAATATTTGAAGAAATAATGGCTACAAATTTTCCATATTTGATGAAAACTATGATCCCACAGGTACAAAAAGTTCAATGTACCACAAGCACAAAAACATGAAGAAAACCTGAACAAGGCATATAGTAAACACATTGCACAAAATTGGTGATAAAAAGGAAATCTTAAAAGTAGCCAGAAGAAAAAACTTGCTGCCTACAGAAGAACAAAGAAAGATAAGAGTGAAAGCCAATTTCTTGTTAGAAACAATGCAAGCAAGAAGACAGTGGAGCAACATCTTTAAAATACTAAAGGGAAAATCAGTCTAGAAATATATACCCCATGAATCTTCAAATTTTTCCTCAAAATAATGAAGGCAAAATAAAGCCTATTTCAGATATATAAAAGTTGAAAGAATTCAGCAGCAGCAGCAGCAGCAACTACAAGAAATGTTAAAGAAAGTCCTTTAGGCAAAAGGAAAAGATATACCAGATGGCAGTCTGAGTTTACACAAAGGAAAGAACGCTAGGATTGTTAACTACTTGGGTAAATATTAAGGATGTTTTTTATCCTTATTATTAAAATCTCTTTCAAGGATAATTGACTAGAAATAAAAATATTAATAATAACAATATAATATGGCATTTATAACATTTGTAAAAGTAAGGTTCTTATAATATACATACAATAGTCCCCTCTTATCCATGGTTTTGCTTTCCATGGTTTCAGTTGCCCATCATTCAAAAATATTAAATGAAAAGTTTCAGAAATAAACAATTCCTAAGTTTTAAATTGTGCTCCACTCTGAATAGTGTGATGAAATCTTGCACTATCCTGTTCTGTCCCACCTGGTATGTGAATCATCCATTTGTCCAATGTATCCATGCTGTATATACTACCTTCCCATTAGTCACTTAGTAGCGATCTCCATTTTCACATTGACTGTCATCGTACTGCAGTGCTTGTGTTCAAGTAACCTTTATTTTACATAATAATGGCTCCAAACCATAAGAACAGTGATGCTAACATATTGTTATAATTGTCCTATTTTATTATTATTGTTAACCTCTTACTGTGCCTAATTTACACATTAAACTTTATTACAGGTATGTATGTATAGGAAAAAACATAGTGTAAATAGAGTTATATACTATCCAAGGTTTCAGGCAACCACTGGGGATCTTGGAATATATCTCCTACAGATAAAGGGGGACTACTGTACACCAAGTGGTATACCACATGAGGCTTGAGCATGGTAAGTTAAAGATGTGTGTACTATAAATCCAAAACAACCACTAAAATAGCAAAACAGACATTTTTAGCTAGTAAGACAAGGAGCCAAAATAAATCATAAAAGATAATCCAATTAACCCAAAAGAAAGCAGAAAGAGATTAAACAAATAAAAAAACAGCAAGATAGGTATTCTAAACCTAATTATATAATATAAATAATTACATTAAATATAAGTTACCTAAATACCTCAATTAAAAGGTAAAGATTTTCATATTGGATAAAAAAAGCAAGATTCAACTAAATTCTCCCTAAAAATACACTATGAATATAAACTTACAATAAGTTAATCATAAAAGAATGGGATAAGATATCCATACTAACATTAATCTAAAGAAAGCTAGAATGGCTATATTACTATCTGACTAAGTCAATTTTAGAGAAAAGAATATTACCAAGGATGAAGTTTATTTATTTCATAATGATAAAAGGAGTTTCCGTCAATAAGAAGACAAAACAATCCGAAATGGTCTTTTTTTTTTTTTTTTTTTTTTGAGACAGAGTCTCACTCTGTTGCCCGGGCTAGAGTGCCGTGGCATCAGCCTAGTTCACAGCAACCTCAAATTCCTGGGCTCAAGCAATCCTCCTGCCTCAGCCTCCTGAGTAACTGGGCCTACAGGCATATGCCATCATGCCTGGCTAATTTTTTTCTATATACATTTTTTAGTTGTCCAGCTAATTTCTTTCTATTTTTAGTAGAGATGGGGTCTTGCTCTTGCTCAGGCTGGTCTTGAACTCCTGGTCTCAGCCTACCAGAGTGCTAGGATTACAGGCATGAGCCACCGCACCCAGCCAATCCCAAATGTTTATATACCTAATAATATAACTTGAAAATATATTAAACAAAAACGAATAAAACTGCAACCAGAGTATGGTTCCCCATTTATTTAATTTTTATCATGTTTTTCTTTCTTTCTTTCTTTCTTTTTTTTTCTGGCCAGCCACGGATCAAGATTCATCATGTTTTTCTCAAGAAAGTTTTATAGTTCTCAACACATTGACTCTATACAATTCCTTTTAAGATTATACTTGTGTATTTCACATTTTTCATAATCCCTTCATCTACAGTCATTCAAAATTTAAATTTCTAGTACATTCTTCACTTAGTATTTTTCTAGCTATAGCTACTGGCTATATGCATTCTGAATTTTTGCTCTCTTTCAATATGCTTGAAAAAATTCTTGCTGCAGATACTTTTCATGCAAGGAATCACATTATTATTGAGGTAGTAATGTACGCCTTCAAATCAGACTGCAATTTGAGTCATATATTCTCCATGTTTCTTTGTTCAATCCTGAATTTTTTTCTGACTCCACTAAATCAGAACAAGAGTTTCTATGAGAGTTATTTTCTTTTAATTTTTAAAGAAATTTTTAGCTTAGAAAGAACTGAAAAATGCTTCTCCAGTAAGCCACACCACCATACTCTATAGCTACAGGAGAACTTAATGTTGCTATTGAACTACTTCACTCCCATTTTGGAACATGTAATACTTCTTTCTGGCATAGTTTTTGGTGGATTATGGCACTTTACTGGTTACTTCATGATTTTACCAAACTTCATACACATTTGGATGCTCGCGAGTTAACTGTTCATTTGTTAGCATTTATTTATTCAAAAAATTTTTTTGATCATTTGCTATTTAACCAGGCAGTTTTAGGCCCTGAAGATAAAAAGTGAACAATCCAAAATCCCTATTGTCATGGCTTACACATTCTAATAAAGGGGAGAGTTTTGAGGGACAAATAAGTAAAAATATATATTGTCAGTTGGTGATGTATTCTATAATAAAAATTAAGTGGGGTAATAGAAAGTGAAGGCAGTTAATGTTTTGCAAAGGGTTGTCAGAAGAGATTTTTTTGATAAAGTCATACTGGAGCATAGACTTGAAAGTAATTTTTTTTAAAATCATCAATTTATTTAACTATGGAAGATGTTTACCAAAATAGCATTGATTTCCTTCTAACTATCTGGTGTATCAATGCAAAATGGGTATGATTTGGGATTAGGTCTATTTCCCTTTAACTGACTCTTGTTAACAATTTTTTTTTTTTAATAGAAGGCTCCTTGAAAGATCTGAGGAAAGCTATGGGCAGTCTCTAGGCACTGTAGATGTGGAAAATTTGGCGTACGATTTCAGGAAGAACCATAAACATGTTCCTTAATGATTAAGAACCTCTTCTTTACAATTTGTGGTTAAAGTCCTTGTAGGCTGAGACATTCAAACACATTCAATAAATACTGATCACTTAGATTCAGCCAGAGAATCTGCTAGGTATTATGCATTTGAAACAAACAAAGGTATTTGAGAACCTATCTCCTCAGGTGAAGTATAGTAGAAAATTAAAACTGTCATCCACATTGTTCCAGCATAGAAGTATGAGGGTGAGAAGAGTGAGGGGTTCCAAATTATTTGATAAATGTTCCTCTTCAATACGGCTTTAAACGTCGGGGCTTTGGTTTTTGATCTAGGATGTCATAAAATATAACATTTTTATTATAGGATGGCCATTTTTTCCCACAACTGTAGAGAACACTCTTCTAAATAGTAAAGCAATGTTATGGAGGATCCAGAAATATTTTCGAAAATCTCAGGATTTCAATTGTATTAAATTCAGAACCAGCAAATTTTTTTCATGTAATGAATTGCCACAAAATGCTAACATAAAATGTAAGGGAAAAATCCAATTGTAGCCTTGAATTTTTACTAAACTGTGGAGGCAGAAATCATAACACAGGTAATATGCTCCTCACAGCTGTGCCAGCATTTCGCTCTATTTTGGTTTCCTATCACCGCATAGGTTTATTGTGATGATCAAATGAGAAAATGTATAAAACACTATTTTGTAAACTGTAAAGTGTCTTGACTTATGCTCAAAAGAAAACTAATATTCCTGCAATTTGGGGCTAATTATATTTAAAATACTAATTAGAGATTCTTAGTTATGGGAAGTGATCACCTGGCATTGATTTTATGAAATTTCTTCTTGAGATTCCTGCCATTAATAAGCTCCCTCTGAGCCTTCAAGATCACTGAGAATGAAGCTCACCATTAGCACACTTTCCCAATATGAACAACTGTATGTGTCCAATGACAATTATTTATTTTTTTGTGTGTGTATGTGCAATTTATATACATAAGTTACCTTTATAGCAACAATAACAATAATGGTGAACGTTCATATAGCATTTACAACATGTCAGATACTATCCTAAAAACTTAACCTATCTTAACCCATTGATCATCCCATAGCAATAAATAGAGGTACACTCAATCTCTGGAAAGCTGGGTGTGGTCTTCTGGAATTTCCTACAACTTCTGCTGCTAAACAATTTGGTTAAAGGAAATGTCCCTTAAGTAGAAGTATTTTGTAGATTAATTAATTCTTTGTTCTGTAAATAGAAGAACCTGACTTGTCTTCTGGCCTATTTTTAGGACTACATCTTCTCACCTCAGAAATAGCTATAAATATATACAATATTAATATATGAAGGTAGGGCAAAGACTTTTCACATACAGCAACACTTGATCCTCTCCAAATTCAAGAATCCTGCACAATGAAGTACCAACGAGACGATGCTTTCTTATAAGATTTTGAACAACTGTATTTCGGAAAAAAATTAAGTAGGCTCTTTTTAAGCAGAAATATTCTGCTACGTGCTTGCCAGAGATAGGTACAACATACACAAGGTAACTGGATACAGCATACTCAGAGACTGCATTTAGTGGTATGTGTCTAATGGCAAAAATCACTGGTTATGTATTTGGTCTGAATTTTACATGTGCTTAGGACTGCTCAAAATGAAGATGAATGTAAAGTTGATAAGAGAGGCAGGTTGTATAATTATTATCAGAAGTTCTTTTTTAGTTAAGTTATAGTTACCAAAAGTTAGAAAGCACAGAACTGGGTTTCTCTAATTTCTTTATGGGTGCTCAAACTAGGATATGCATACTAAAGCCCTAGGCAAACTGTCCTCTTCCTTCTAACGAAACTGGCAGACAATTGAGCTAGTATAAGTAATCTTAGTCACATTTTCCAAATACTTTCTTATGGCCAATTGATTTTTTAATGAGCCTTTTATTTTAGGAGAGTTTTAGATTTATGGAAAAATTGTGAAGATGGTACAGAGAGTTACCATATTCCCTGCAGCCAGTTTCCACTATTATTAATATCTTATATTAGTATGGTACATTGGTTACAATTAATGAACCAATATTGATACATTATTAACTAAAGTCTATACTTTATTCATATTTTCTTAGTTTTTACCTAATATATTTTTCTGTTCCAGGATCCCATCCAGAATATGATACTACACTTAATTGTCAGGTATGCTTGGGCTCCTTTTGGCTTGTGACAGTTCTCAGACGTTTCTTATTTTGGATGATCATGATAGTTTTATGGAGTACTGATAAAATATTTTGTAAAATGTCCTTCAATTGGGATTCACCTGATGATTTTTCATTATTAGAGAAAATAATGTGGTTAAATCCAAATTTTCTTTACTCTCATGCTAGATGACATTAATTTCAGATGTAGTTATTTTTTGTTTTTGTTGTAGTTGTTGTTCACAGTGGCCTGCCTCAAAACTGAAAAGCTGTTCATTTAACTTAGATATCAGATGAGGCTATTTGATGATATATTGTCAGTACATTTCTTGCTCATGTATTGTCTGATTGTGTGGTTTCTTAGCAGCAAAGTATTAAATTTGTATTCATTGATATTTATCCACTCCATACCTTTTCTGGACAATTCATCTCAAGAATTTTTGGCTTGAATCTGCCCAACATATCTGACATGCTGCATCACAGCTGTTTGGGTTGCTCCTCAAATTTTAAATTTCATACACATAAAATAGTTCTATAAATGCAAACTAAACATTTATTAGCCCACTGATTTTCTTTGTCCTATTTCCCTCTAAGCCCTGAGTTAGTCATATAAATATTTTTATTGAAATATAATTTGCATGCCATAAAATTCATCCTTTTAAAGTATATGATTTAGCAGTTCTTAGTATATTCACAAGGTTGTATAGCCATCACCATTATCTAATTTGGGAACATTTTCATCAACCCACAAAGGAACCCCACACCTATTACCAGTCACTTCCCATTTCCCCCTGCCCCAGCCCATGA
>CAUYRT010045768.1:0-11785 GCA_963574885.1 Lepilemur ruficaudatus
GGGCATGGTGGCGCATGCCTGTAGTCCCAGCCACTTGGGAGGCTGAGGCAGTAGGATTGCTAGAGTCCAGGAGTTTGAGGTTGCTGTGAGCTAGGCTGACGCCACAGCACTCACTCTAGCCCGGGCAGCAGAGTAAGACTCTTGTCTAAAAAAAAAAAAAAAAAAAAAAAAATATTTGCAATGTGGCAGTGAGGTTGGAGGAGAGGGGAGAAAGTGAGATGGGGAAACAACTTTTGTCACAAAAAAAGGAAATTCTCGTTTGTTTCTTTCTCCAGAGACTGACCAGACACAGGAAATATCATGCCTCAGAGCCCAAAAACATTGATCACTAAGCTCTTCAACCATTATAAAACTGCCTCAATAGGGCTTGCCCAGCCCATTTTCTGTTCTAGGAGATTTCTGCGCCACCTGCACAGTTTTCTCCCCCTCCTCCTTCCTCAGAAGATTCCACAGTGTCTGGAAACTCCATGTGCTGGCAGCAGCAAAGGGTTGGAGAGGTGTGCATTAAGCTCCTAATTAAATCACAGGATCTGGCTCGTGAGTGTCTCACCAACCAAAACATGAACAAGATACCTTTATCATTCGATTAAAGCATAGCCAGAATTTAATTGCTGGATTAAGAAACAAATGGTTTAAACAAATAATTTGAAGAAAAGGTCTGAAAGAAGTAGAAATGGGCAGGGGAAAGCTTTCCTCAACCCTGCATTTCCTGCTTTGAAGTAAGGAACTAGGTATAGGACCCCAAAACAGAGTTTTAAGCCAGATGCCAAGATACCATCATATCAACACAAGCAAAGGAGGGAGAAGCTTTACGTGGCTCCCTGCCTCTTTGCATTTTCAAAATCCAAAGACACATTTCCTTACCTGCCAGGACCCTGTTTACAGAAGAGTGAGTAGCCAAGCCAGGCTGTCCACGTTCATGAAAAATCCCAGCATAAGGCAAGTACTCAGGCAGCAAAAATCGCCTACAAGAAGAAATCACATGTGAAAAGCTGATTAAAAACTACATGAAGCAAAAGAGATACTATAATACTAACTACCTACATTCTAAAATCTAGTCTATAAGATCCATTGAACCTAAAGAATACAGATGCCCAGAAAGGAGTAAAAATTCCCAGGATTTGTACTTTCACAGATTTTTACCTCCTTCCTGCCCTTCCTTCTGAAGGTAAAGTTCCAGCCGGGCGCAGTGGCTCACACCAGTAATCCTAACACTCTGGGAGGCCGAGGTGGGCGGATCATTTGAGCTCAGGAGTTCGAGACCAGCCTGAGCCAGAGCGAGACCCCGTCTCTACTAAAAATAGACATTAATTGACAACTAAAAATATATAGAAAAAATTAGCCAGGTATGGTGGCACATGCCTGTAGTCCCAGCTACTTGGGAGGCTGAAGCAGAAGGATTGCTCGAGCCCAGGAGTTTGAGGTTGCTGTGAGCTAGGCTAACGCCACGGCACTCTAGCCCAGGCAACAAAGTGAGACTCTGTCTCAAAAAAATAAATAAATAAAGTTCCTGGCCAGGCATGATGGCTTATGCCTATAATCCCAACACTCTGGGAGGCCAACACAGGAGGATCACATGAACCCAGGAGTTCAAGACCAGTCTGGGCAACACAGGGAGACCATGTCTCTACAAAAAAATTTTTTAAAAAATTAGCAGGGTGGGCCAGGCGTGGTGGCTCACGCCTGTAATCCTAGCACTCTGGGAGGCCGAGGTGGGTGGATTGCTCAAAGTCAGGAGCTCAAAACCAGCCTGAGCAAGAGCGAGACCCTGTCTCTACTACAAAATAGAAAGAAATTAATTGGCCAACTAAAAATATATAGAAAAAATTAGCTAGGCATGGTGGCACATGCCTGTAGTCCCAGCTACTGGGGAGGCTAAGGCAGAAGGACTGCCTGAGCCCAGGAGTTTGAGGTTGCTGTGAGCTAGGCTGATGCCACAGCACTCTAGCCCGGGCAACAGAGTGAGACTGTGTCTCAAAAAAAAAAAAAAAATTAGCTGGGTACAGTGGCACATGCCTGTAGTCTCAGCTATTTTGGAGGCTGAGGTGGAAGGATCACATGAGCCCAAGAGTTCAAGGCTGCGATGAGCTATAATCACATCACTGAACTCTAGCTTGGGTGACATAGCGAGACCTCGTCTAAAAAATAAATAAATAAAAATAAAATAAAGTTCCCCAAGGCTTCTATTCTTGAACAGGATGATCCCAATGCCACTTGTCTATCTCTTTTCATTGTGGCTAACCATCACCTATCAAGTCTTTAGATGGCAGGGCTGGACTGTAGACTAACTAGGAAATAATTCCAGATATGGACAATCCAACAGAAAGTAGGTTTAAAACTAAATCCTAGGCTCTAATAAAGGCTCCCTTTGTTGCTGACAACCTAGTTCTTACCTTGGGACAAAGCGTCCAAGTGAAGGTGCAGACATCCGGGCATTGCGTGGAGCTCGGTGCCTGGATCTGTCACCATTGTCCCTGGAGAAAACAAAAAGACTACACATAAGAGAGTCACTAAGGCAGAATTACCCCCCAGCCCAAAAGACAAGCATCCCCCAAACTAAATTCCTCTACTCAGGAGAGGACTCCATAGAAATCAGTCATCTGGTTGCTCAGATATTGTGTGGCACATTAATAAAACACATTTCTGGAGTATCTCAACTAAAAGATTTATGAGCATTTACCAACAGTTTATGAAGGCTTGAAGAGGAGGATTTTTCTTGAGTTAATGTGGTTTCTGAACCCTGAAGCATCTGAAATTGAAGCCAAGTTTAGATCCTAGGATCTGGAATGGATATATATAAACTTCTTTTTCTATATTGTGAGATGCAAGAAAAATGTGGCTTTGAGGGTCTTAAAGGAAGAAAAATTCTCCCATCAATTTCATTTAGCAAATGGTTATCTTCAAATGAAATCTGTTTAATTCCTCCGTGTGGAAAAAAAATCAGTGATAAGTGAACAAAAAAAACACACAGAAGAAAAAGACAGTTCCTTCTTTAAGAGACTAAAAAATTTACAATGGTGAAGAATATTAGAAAATGCAATCCAAAGCCAGATCATTCAAGTAAAAAGATAAAAGTCTAGGTATTTTTTTATGGACTCTTAAAGCAAAATAACCACCATTTATTAAGTATCTACAAAGTTCTAATACAAAGGTTATTAATGTTTAATAATAACCCCATTTAATACTTTTAGCTATCCCATGAAGTATTATTAGTTCTGTTTAACAGATTAGAAAACTAAAGACCAGAGAGGCAAATAACCAAGGTCACACAACTAGTAAGCAGCTGAGGCAGGTTTCAAGGAAGATCTGGCTGTGAAGCCCTAGATCTTTCCACCACCCTTCACTGATTCCTACAAGAAAAGAGAAGAAAGGAACTTCACATGGTTTAGTTTCCAATGCATCAGAGGAACAGCAAGCCAAAGGGCACTGGCTGGACAGAGCAGTTAATTAGCTGCTTAACCAACTCCAGAAAATAAATGAACCTCTGACAGCTTGATTTGGGACATTTTTTGAATTATCCCTTCTCCCTTCGGATTATCTTCAAATCAAAAAGATAATCTTCAAACTGGCTCTGGAATCAAAGTGAAGTCAACACTTTGGCTTATTAAGTGGACCACCGGGAGCTTCACTAGTCAGAAACAAAAGCCTATGATGGTTTTTATATTTTGGTAGAATTGGCTGTTGAGCATTAAGAGACAAATCAATACCAGGGATATTGGAAGCTGATCTATTAAAAGTCAGTACTTGGTTTTTCTTTTCCCAAAAGAGAAAAGTACATTATTGTTTTCCTTAATAGCATATTCCTTTGACTTGAAACTCTACAGATGAAAGGAGGGGTGAGAAGAGAGAGGTAAGACTAAACAGGGGATTGAAAAGAATAATGAGATCACATTGCAGTTACTGGGGACCCCAAAATTATTACACATACATACAAAGGAGTAGCTGGATACCAAACAAATAAGATAGCTCTCAAATTAAGCATATTATTATTTTTCAAATATATGTAGATTCCAATTGTAAGCCGTTAAAGTACTAATTCATTTAAAAGTACAACTGAATTCATGATAGCTTTTCATTATTGCATATTTTACTTACCAATGGGCATTAAAAGTATAACTAAGTATCATGAGAAGAGCTAGACCTGTCTCTTAAAATAAAAATAAAAAACTAAGCTAGAAAGAAGCCTTATGGGGCAAATCCAATTACTTTATTCTACGGCTATGAGAGAGAGCTGGCCTTCCCAGAATCACACTGCGGCACTGACAATTTGTTCCTGCAAGGTCCAAAGATTCACTTCTTTCTGGACCACAAACAATACTCTATCTGGTGTTAGCAGGGTTGAACAACAGGGAAAGAGAAGACAGTACACTCGACAACACAGAGCAGTTGCCAGTGCCCAGAGATGATACAGAGCTCAGTGAAAGGACACAAGAAGGCAACAGAGAAAAATACAAACAATGGGGCTAGGAAAAATGTGGACTCCTACAGCATATAGCACAAGCACCTTTTTTGTTGTTATTAATATTAAAACCTAAAAACAATCAACTTCTTTCTGATTCAGTTGCTCCCTCCATTTTAAAAAAGGGGTTAAGATGATAAAGTTTATGTTATATGTATTTTGCCACAATAACAAAAAAAACTGAAGGGGGGGCGTGCAAAATATAGCCCGAGGTAATAGCAGTATAGTGTTTAGAGATTACTGGAGAATATATAAAGGGAAGTAAGAATGATACCAGCTGGCTCAGACATAAGCAAAGTCTGACACTGAAGGTTACATCAGGCACGAAAAAAGAGGCAATATATTAAGTGAATGGAGGTGTATGTGTTGTTTCTCAGCTTATTTAACATCTTAGCTAAGAATGGCAAAGCAGGAGCTAAACGGCATCTCAATAAAGTGTACAGAAGATTTCAAGTTGAAAGCATTGAGAACTCTAGCAAAGAAGGAAAAAAGACAGAATAGGATCCAGAATGATTAGGAAAACATGAAACATGGTAAACACACAATATGAGATGCTTCCTGTGGTAGAAAAAACCCCAATGACCTCTAGGAGAAAATAGCCTATAATAAAAACAGCTCAAACATTTACTGACCAGGAAAAATCTTGAAAACAGGAATGGGTTAAGTGGCAGAGGCCAGAATACACAACAAAATTGCATTGGTTGGTACAGTGGTGGGCATAGCTGCCTTCCAGAATACACAACAAAAGGATAAGATAGACAAAGAAGACGGGGGGAAAAGCACACGGCTTTAGTATTGTCACAAATATCCCAGCCCAAAGGCATAGCTACAAATAAATTAAAGGTAGAAAGAGTAATAATGACTCTCTAGATTCCACAGTCTGGAAAGAAAGGAGGATTCAGTGATAAGGAGTCGAGATGGGGAAACAAATTCCAATGCATAGGACGTGGGGGGAGAACTGAAGCAAGGGGAGAAGGATAACGCTAAGAGTTTCAAGAAATTAAAAGTATTTAAAATAATGATGTATTTAGAAAACTACATAGAATCTGTCACTAATTTCAGTACTGATACAAGGTCAAGAAAAAGCAAGGCTTCATGAGATGGAAGGAGGCAAAATTAGTCAGGTAGAGACAGAATACGAGCAGATTGGAAGATGTTTGCCAGATGAACAGTGGGAGAAAGGCAGACCCAGAGTGGCAGTTTACCTAAGAAATACTGAAGGGTGCTAAATACTGGGGTTTAACATGACATAGACAAAGCCCTTTCCATGGGTAGAGCCTTAAAACCAAGTGTAAAGAACAGAGTACACAAATATGCCGGTATTGCTCCTCCAATATGGGAGGAATACTTTTCAGGGAAGCACCAGAGAAATCCTCATCAATTTCAAGAGCCAGAAGCTGTCTTTAAGCCAGCAGGATAGAAGCTGGCTGGGTTATTAATGGCTTTCCCAATCGCTGAACTCTGCATCTCTGATTAACTCTCAGAGGGGTATTTGGGAAGGAGGGGGGAAAATATTTTCTTAAGAAAGATTTTACCAGAAAAAAACACCCTTCAAACAATCAAGCACTCCAGACAAGTGCTGAATACAAGAAGATGCATTTCCAGAGCAAGAGCGAAACACAGCAGCAACTCTTTTGCTAAATGTCCAGGATTAATTGCCTCAGAGAGAGGCTGTAATTTAAAGGAATAAAAAATGCACCTACAGACTACTGTCTGAGTCCTGACCAGACAGTCAGGTTGTCATTGTTCCTCAATGACAAACAGCTTGGACTTGGGTCTTTATAAATGAAGCTCTTGCAGCAAAAAGCTCAAAAGGCCACTGTCCTCTTGACAGCACATATTTGACTTTGCTGAAAACTAGACTATTAAAAAAATATTTGTTTCCCTATGCTCCTCTGTTTCTACTCTATCTCTAGATAATAGCGGCCTAGTTGTATTCCTGTCCCTGAATGGCACAGTGATCTTGGTCAAGTCCTTTCCTTACTCAGTGCTGGTAGTAAGAACCTGGGGCCCCAATCTCTACTTTCAAGGACTGGCACACATGCAAGGGCTTAGTTTTCTGAAAAGAAGGTACAGTCCCAGCTGCTATCATTCACAGGGAAAAGCTAATAGCATGGGTCTCCTGGAACTGCAGAGCCTTCATTCTTCTCCAAGGAATAGTAATGTAAGACATAATTATGGCTGGGCGTGGTGGCTCACACCTGTAATCCTAGCACTCTGGGAGGCCGAGGCGGGAGGATTGCTCAAGGTCAGGAGTTTGAAACCAGCTTGAGCAAGAGCGAGACCCCATCTCTACTAAATATAGAAAGAAATTAATTGGCCAACTAAAAATATATAGAAAAAATTAGCCAGACATGGTGGCACATGCCTGTAGTCCCAGCTACTGGGGAGGCTGAGGCAGAAGGATCGCCTGAGCCCAGGAGTTTGAGGTTGCTGTGAGCCAGGCTAATGCCATGGCACTCTAGCTTGGGCAACAGAGTGAGATTCTGTCTCAAAAAAAAAAAAAAAAAAAAGGACATAATTTACCATTTACAAATTCCTCTCCTCTCTTATTCTACCTTTTAATTTCATCTGCCTGCATTATGCAAATCCATATTCCCATAGTGCATTTTATGTTAAAAAAATAAGCATGTAAATCTAAGGGTTATGTCTTCCCCCTTGCCCCCCACCCCAACTGTTTAATTCTTTCCTTCTGTATTTTCCCATTCTAACCCCAGGCACAATACAGACATATCTCATAAACTTAGTTCAAAATTGGCTCCAATAAGAGTAAAAAAGGACTTGGGTAGCATTTTACTTCAAGAAATAGGAACTAAGATGGCTCTGCTCTCGGGCAGCTCATTCCCCCAGAAACGTTCACAAACAGGTCCCATCTTAGAAAATATCACGGCCTCTTATGCCCAATATTTACAATTCAGCCCTCAAATATCCTTGTCTATACTACACCCACTGCTTTCTAATTAGTTCCCCTGCATCAGTACACTTGCCACTTTAGGTCACCTTAACCAATACTGTCAGAGTTAGCTGCCTAAAATACATATTGAATAATGGGTGGCCCCAGATAAAGTCTACACTTCTCAGCCAGGTATTCCAGGCCCTCCACAGTTCAGAGCTTTCTGATATCTCTCTCACATCACAAATACTCCATAGCACTAGCCACGATCTATTCAGGGTCCCTGAATAAACCCTGTACATCTCCTGTCTCTGGGCTTTTGCTTAAGCTGTTCCCTTTATCTAGACTCTCCCTCCCTACACCCACCCTTCACATCAATTCCTAAACCAGAGTTCTATGCAGCCTCAACATTTAGCTCAAATCCATGAAATCTTCTCACATCTTCCCAAATACTCTCTCTCTTCATACAACGCTGACCTAGTACTTCAGTGGTAACTTATTACAGCCTATCTTTTTACATAGGTAAAAATCTGATAATGTAATTCCATAGCTTAAAACACTTCAATGACTCCCTCTCACCTCTGAGAAAAAAGTCACTTCCTTTGCAAGGCACACAGACTCTCTAAGATCTGGCACCACTGTAACTCTAGAGGCTCATCTCCTGCCACATATCTTGGATTTCATAGTCTGGCTGCACCTATCAATAAGGCAATTTCCGGCTGGGTGTGGTGGCTCATGCCTGTAATCCCAGCACCCTGGAAAGCCGAGGTACGAGGATCACTTGAGGTCAGGAGTTCAAGACCAGCCTGAGCAACCCATCTCTACAAAAAATAGAAAAATTAGCTGGGTGCAGACACCTGTAGGCCCAGCTACTTGGGAGGCTGAGGCAGGAGGATCACTTGAGCCCAGAAGTGTGGGGTTGCAGTGAGCTATGATCACACCACTGCACTCTATCCCAGGCAACAGAGCAGGACTCTGCTTTCATTAAAAAAGGGCAATTGCTAAGAATATTCCATGCTGTTTCATGTTTCCATGATCATGCATTTACAGCTAATCTTCTAAGAACACTGTTTCCTTCAATGTTACTTTGTATAATGTTGATGAGGAAAAAAAACCAATTTCACGGGGGCCACTATGTAGAAGTTGCACATTCTCCCCACGTGCATGGGTTTTCTCTGGGTACTCTGGTTTTCTCCCACAACTCAAAATGTGCATGTGAGGTGAGCTGGTGCGTCTAGACTGTCTCAGTCTGTCGGTGAAAGTGGGAGTGTGGTATGTCCTGTGATGGAATGGTGTCCTAGCGAGGGACAGGGTCCAACCACCTGTGACCCTGAACTGGAATAAGGAGGTTGGAAAATAAATGAATAAATACAAATTAGTGTTAAATAAAAATTTGTAAAGTATGCAATAATTATACAGATGAACAATAACAGCAGTACGAAAGCACTCGATGAGCCAACCATATTTTGAACTGCTCGGTGGGAGGTACTTCTAATAATTCTCACTTCATAAACATTTATTGCTTGATTTAATCCACCAACACTATGACCACTGTCACTCACTGATTCACAAAAAATTGGGTAAATAATTATCTTATTTTTATTAATCTTTCTTAAATGTATGTATAACTCACATTTACTTAGATGTTTAATATTAGAAGTATTTTGGGTCTTTATTTAGAAGGTTGGTGATGCTTCTGTGACCAGAAATAGGTCGTTAGAACTTAACTCTTGTTTATATCAATTAGCCTACGGTAAAATTGGTTTTCGTTATATGTTGTTTTGCTTAAAATCACAGCTTCCAAAAAACCCTATGAGTGACACTGAGGACTAACTGTATGTATTATGGTTGTCAAATGTAAGTATATATGGCTGAATGATAAGAAATTACAGATGCTTTACCATTTTTTTGGCTATAAAAACAGCAGTTTCATATACACACACTCACATACACAAACGCATATAAACACACACAGAAGTACGTTGTGTTTATCCTGTGTCTTTCAACTCCAAAGATTTCTCAGGATCACAGAGAATTATTCTTTGTTTGTTATTCTCTCTGGGCCTCATAAATTATTATTTTTAAAAATTGTGTATATTTAAGGAATATAATATGATATTATGGGATACATATAGATAGTAGAAAGGTTACTGTGGTGAAACAAAGTAATATATTGTTTCACAAAGTTACCCATTTTTTTGGTTTGTTTTTGTGGCTAGAACAGCTAAAATCTACTCATTTAGCATGAATACCAAATACAGTGCGATTTTATTACCTGTAGTCCTCATGTTGTACAATAGATCTCTAGATTTGTTCATCCTACATATATGCTACTTTGTATCTTCTGACCTACACGTTCCTGTTTCCTCTCTCCCATAACCACTGTCTTGTTCTCTGTCTGTATATGTTTGAATTTTTTTTAAGATTCCGCATGTAAGTGAGATCATGCAATATTTTTACTTCTGTGTCTGGCTTATTTCACTTAGTATGATGTCCTCCAAGGTCATCCATGATGTGGCAAATGGCAAGATCTTGTTCTTTTTTAAAATTTAATTTTTTATTTTAAATTTTTTAATACTTTTTTAAATCGCAAGGGCCATGCTAATCATCTTCGTATCGTTCCAATTTTAGTATATGTGCTGCCGAAGTGAGCACAAGATTTTGTTCTTTTTCAGGGTTGAAAATATTCATTTCTGTCTCTAAATATATATACACACACACACACATACATATAAAGACATATAATATCTCAGTTTCTTTATCCATTTGTCCGTTGAGAGCCTCTTAGTTTGTGTCCGTATGTTGGCTATTGTGAATAATGTTGCAGTGAGCATGGGCATGCAGTCTACAGTCCCAACAGTGTTCTGGGGTTCCCTTTTCCCTACACCCTCACCAACATATTTTATGTCTTGTCTTTTTGGTAATGGCGTCCTAACAGGAATGAACTGCTATCTCACATCTGGTTTTAATTTACATTTTTGTGATGATTAATGTAATGTTGGGCATCTTTTCATATACCTGTTGGCCATTTTTATGTCTTCTTTGAAGAAATGTCTGTGCAGGTTCTTAGCCCATCTTTTATTATTTTTCTGTGGTTGAATTGTAAGACTGTTGATAAGCTTTAGATATTAAGCCCTTATCAAGTAGGTAGTTTGCAGTTTTTCCCCCCAGTCTGTACATTGCCTTTTCATTTTATTGATTGTTTCCTTTGCTGTGCAGAAGCTTTTTAGTTTGATGTAGTCCCATTTATTTTTTGCATTTGTAGAGTGGACTTTTGGTGTGATATCCAAAAAATCGCTGCCAAGGCTGATGTCAAGTAGCTTTGTCCTATGTTCTCTTCTAGGAGTTTTGTGGTTTTATGGTTTCATGTCTTATATTTAGGTCTTTTATCCATTTTGAGTTGATTTTTGTGTATGATGTAAGATAAGGGTCCAATTTCATTCTTTTGCATGTGGAAATCCAGTTTTCCCAGCACCATTTATTTAAGAGACTGGTCCTTTCTGCATTGGTCCTCTTGGTGCCCTTGTCCAAAATTAGTTGACTCTATGTGTTTGAACTTATTTCTGGGCTCTCTGTTCTGTTCCATTGGTCTACGTGTTTTTATGCCAGTACCATACTATTTTGATTACTATAGCTTTGTAATATAATTTAAAATCAGAATGTGTGATATCTCCAACTTTGTTTTCATTTCTCAGAATTGTTTTGACTATTCAGGGTCTTTTATGTTTCCATACAATTTTTAGGCTTGTTTTTTTCTATTTCTGTGAAGGTCATTGGGATTTTGATAGGGATTATGTTTTTAATATGTGTATTGCTTTGGGTCATATAGAAATTTTTATAATTCTGCTCTATAAGCATGGGATATATTTCCAATTATTTGTGTCATCTTCAATTTCTTTCATCAATGTTTTATAGTTTCAATGTACAGATCTTTCACATCCTTGGTTAAATTTGTTTCTAAGGGTATTTTTTTATTCTGTGATAAATAGGATTGTTTTCTTGATATCTTTTCAATTAGGTCATTATTATAGAAATGCTACTGATTTTTATATGTTGATTTTTTATATCCTGAAATATTACTGAATTCATTGATTCTAATAATTTTTTTTAGTGGAATCTTTGGGTGTTTTTTTTTTTACATGCAGAATATCATCTGCAAATAGAGATGACCTCTTCTTATCCAAATTGGATGCCCTTTTATTTTTCTTTCTTTTTTGTCTGGTTGCTCTTGCCAGTATATCCAGTACTATGTTGACTAGAAGTGGTGAGAGTGAGCATCCTTGTCTTGTACCAGATCTCAGTGGAAAAGCTTTCAGTTTTTCCTCATTAATTATGTTAACTGTGGGTTTTCTGTAAATGGCTCTATTATGTTGAGGAACATTCCTGTTCAGAGTTTTTATCAGAAAAGGATGTTGGACTTTGTCAAATGCTTT
>CAUYRT010045769.1:0-16758 GCA_963574885.1 Lepilemur ruficaudatus
TAGGTTAATTCATTTAATATAATAATGGAAGAATGGTAAGGGTAGAGTACAGTAACCTAATGAATTCCTTCATATTTAAATTTATTAAAGTAAGGACATAGAATTTATTTTTATCTGGATATGCACGTTAGTCTAACAGGATATGTAAAGTCTCATAAAAAATAGAAAAAATCTTCAGCCTATCCTCTTTCCCTCTTTTACCAGATGGCAACATTTTCTTTAGCATTCTTCCATGTTGGCCAAAGCTATAGCTAGCCATGTGATGAGTGAGTTTTGGCAGTCTGGAGAAGACAGTACTAATTCTATAGGACAACGTTAACATTTTCTATAAAAGTTTTCCTTGCCCATGACCAATTACATGTAGGCCTTGTTTAAATTAACAATTTCAAGCTTCATGCTAATTTGTATGACTCATAGTAGCCTTTTCTCAAAGGGTAGCTTCTGTTTATATCTTTATCAAATGCTGCTGCATCTAATCTTTTTATGATTGCAAATCTGAAAAGTATTTTTTCTATCCTAAGTAGTATAGACTGCAAATCTGAAGCAGTATTTTTTTTGTGTCAAAGAAAAAATTGCACTGGACAAAGTTAAACAGGTAAGGAAGACTTCATTAAAGGTTGTTGCAAGAGGGGAGAGAGACCATACTGCAATCTGAGGTCAACTCTGCTGAAAAAGGGGTGACAGATTTTTAAGTGCTAGAGTGAGAGGGAGACACAGGCCATCTGTGTTTGCTCATTGGCTTTACCCAAAGGAAAAGTAAACTTTCTTGATTCTTTGTGACACGAGGTAGTTTTACAGTTTAGAGCAGGGTACCCACTGAAGTTAGGCTCCTCTGTTACCACAGAGACTAGAAGATAGGAACTTTATTTTTCTTGATAATTAGGTACCAAAGGAATGGCTCCCAGGTCTTTGAGAAAGACAATCCTGGGTTGTGAAACTGGCAAGAAGATTTTAGAAAGATTTGTATCTCAAAGGGGGCAGAGAAAGGATGGCATGGACAGAGTAAGGAAGAAGCCTCTCTAAAGTTTAATCAAGTTGAAAAGAACTTTAAGGCCATCTTGATCACAAGCAGTACTGGGATTCAGTTCTGAAAACTGATGAGAACCTTACAATAATGGCAAATGGCTGGTGTGCTTTTCAAAATCTAGTAGCTAATATATCCCAGTGTTTCATCTTCCCTGAGTTTATTATGGTTGGGCGATGGATGTACTTATTAGATGCACTTAAGAAGTCACTGTGAAACACATTCAGAAGACGTATTGTGTGGGTGTACATCCTACCCCTGATTGACTCCCACCCCCCCCACACAAAAATGTGCAAGAAAAATGCAGAATTTTTTCCATTGCAAGTGTTTTCATGGTCCTTGTTAATCTGCCACAAAATTTACTATATTTGTATCCTAAATCCTCATGGCCCACCATTTTCATGGTGGATTCCTATGATGTACAGTGAACCTATAAAACACACTATTTCAGGATATTGGTTAATTCTTTAAATTGTTACTGGAGTCTAATAGAGCCAATCTGGAATTTAAGATGAGAAACATAAGGAGGAAATTGTGGGTAGATTTTTATCTTTTCCAGAAAGACTTTTCTAACATTTAGAATGTTCCAAAGATAAAACTGACTGACTTAGCAGGTAGAGACTCCCTGTTACTTGAAGTATTAGAACTGAAACTGTGAATATAAGATATAATCAAAAAAATCAATGTGTTGGAAAAAAACAGAACAATTCATCTCTAAGGCACCTTCTTAAAGTATTTAGATTAGCCATCTGTCCAGCCCAAGTTTTTACTGATTTCCCATTCAATTATTATTCTTTGAATGCTAGTTATAATTCATTTGAATTTCTCATTTTTGTGGAACTAAATCTGTGAGAGAATATTAAATGAAGTATTATACTGTGATTTTTTTTTTGTCCTAAACATACGGAAAACAGAAACAAAAGCTTTCTAAGGCTTTAATTGCCAAATTAACATACAGTTGAATAAAGTCATAATTTGTAGGTAATGTAAAACCATAGGAATTTTGAAGGCCCTTAGGTTCCTGGAGAAAATTTTCAGAACTGAAATTATCATTGGTTTATTTTTATATACAAAGTTTCCTCCAACTATTTGGCAGTGGTTAGTACTTTTTAAAATCTGTCAGAAGGTTTTGTATTGAGTTTTTAATATATTCTTTTGTTAAACATTTTTTGGACAATTTGGCTGACTATAAATCATAATAAAATATTCTGAAAAAGTTAAAAATATAGTCCATTGTCTGGGTACATTGTCTTTCTACTGAAAAGAACCCCGGCATTTCTAAACATTCATGGGAGCACAAACTTCATTTTCCCATACAATTGTACTGCATGAAAAAGTCATTCCAAAGATAGTAAAGGAATGAGTCTTTTATTTTTCAAAAGTAGAATTTGTATTTTTCCATTGATAGCCATTTTTGGCAGATAAAAATCATTTGGCATACTTTTATGATGCTTTATATCATTTATTATAGACATAGCAATTTCCCCTTGAGAAGCTTTCTAAAGAGAGCATTTGACAGCTACTTGAAAAATGATTGAATGATGTTCTCAGCGTTTATCTATTGCCCATTTTATATTTTTACCTAACAAATAAGTGAATTGAAGATAAACTAACTTAGAGTTCAAAAGAAACTCCAAGAGAAACAATTACTTTGGCAGAAAAACTAATTTTCACTTCCTGAATTAATTGATTTTGGGAATCAGCAAACTGGAACTGTAATTCTAAATCTTGAGAAATAATGCACTTGCATTACGCAGAGCATCTTGTCCTGGAGCTTGTGGTTAATGAAATAAAATATTGAGAAGAATGTAGCTTTAGAAAATGTTTTAAATGTGGTATTATGTTCCAATTCTTTTTACAGTAAACTTTTTTATCCATCAGGTTTAAGAGAATGTGATTGATTTTGAAAGCGTTACTCTGATAGAATAAAGCCACCTCAAAAATGAAGGGATTGTCAAGGGAAAAACAAGTACCAAAGCACTAGCTGGTTCTATATGCACAGAGTATTTGTACCATATATTCGGTTCTGGAAAAATTCCCATATAGCTCAAGTAAATATTTTCTGTGATTTATAGTACTAAACAGATATTTGTTTCTATTACTTGTTTTATCAGATATTGTAAGCTTGTGGCCCATAGGCGATATTTAATAAGTTTTGTTCAGTCTACATACTTTTATTTTTCTTCATTCTTTCTGTATCTCTAAATGAACAAACATTTTAAAATTATGTTTATTTAAAAATCTAGTTGTCTGGTATTTCTTGAGAAAGATCAAAACTCAGTCTTTATTGGGCCTTTCCTCACGTGGCATCCATATATCCATGTATTTATGCATCCATCCTTCCAGTCAATGAACAAAGGTTTATTGAAAACTAATTCTGTGGCAGGCACTGCTGTAGGAATTGGGGATATAGAAGGTCCCTCTGCTCATGAAGCTCCCATATTGGTGGAGAGGGCATGCATTTTTCCAGCTCACCACAGATAGCATCTCTCTGTCTTTTTTTTATATGTTTCTTGGCTTGAATTTTTAACTCCTAGTCTATACACTTGAAATGAAAAGATGACATGAAATAAATGATAATTTTTAAAAATTATTGTTTTGATTTTACCTTGAGGAATTTTTAAGATTAAAATCTTGATACCTTAAATTGTATGACTAAACTTATGATTCAAAAACTGGCAAAGATTGTAAATAGGGATCATATTTTACTAAAATAGTGTCATTGCTAGCTATAGTAACCTCTGCATTTTTTCTCATTTACCCATTTATCTATTAAACACTTATAGAATGTTAATAATGTACTCTAAAATGTATTAAGTTACTAAAGTACATACATGATAAGACATGACTCCTATTAGTGCAAAATTGACATATTTAACACAATATGATGCATTATAATGGAGTTTACATACAAAGTGGTGGTGTTAGGGTAGGAACTAGTAGCATGAGATGAGAAAGGCTTCTTGACACAAAAATCACAATAGGTTTTAAAGAAAGAAAGTTTACTTTACTACCCAAAGGGAGGAAAGGGCATGGCATGAAAGAAAGAAAGGAGAAGAGCTGGCTCTCTGAGGGTAAGGGGTTCAGGGGGTTTTATTGGGGGTAAAGGGAAAGGAAAAAGAATGGTTATTGCTGCAGGCTGATAGCAGAAGTCAGCTGTGTAGTGGCTGCATTTATTTTTCCTTTATTTCCCCTCTTCTCTGTGAGGCTGGCTTATCAGTTTCCCAGGAATGTGGTCTGGTCGGAGCTGGGGAAGCATCATGCTCCCTCTATCTGGTCAGTTCTTTTCAAGTGTTGTAAAAATAAACTCTTAGAGACAATGAGTTAAGCTGCAAGTGGTTGATCAAACAAAGGAACATTTGTGCTGTGATCTTTCTCTCTTTTTCTATTAGATAGTTTATTTTTCTGTGTTAGTTTATTTTTCTGTGTTAGATAGTTTATTAGTACTGCTGTCCTTTCAGTATTAAGAAAAGAAGGCAAAATATTTCTTGGGATTCAAGAAAGGCATCAAAGAAGAGGGCAGAAAAGAATAGTAGTTGTTTTCTAGGAATATGAGACACAAGAAACAGTACGTACAAGCCATGGAAGCATAAAGTATAATGTGGATAACTGATCATCCAAAAATTTAATTTTAGTCAATGGTTCTGATTTGCTTCCCAATAAATCTTTCTGTGGATCTGCTAATACTGTATTTCTAAATGGGTGGGCTGACAACTTCCACTGCCTGTATCAGCTTAGGTACTTGTTAAAGAGAGAGGACTTTTAGTTTCAGATGAGAAGTACTGCATCAAAGAGTATTTCCTTTTTTTTGAAAGAACTCTCTATTATTTTTACAACATTGTATAAATATATATTTTCCCTCAGAATTAACAAGGAAATAAAAAGTGTCCATCTACAAAAGTAGCAGAAATCTCAACTTATAGTTTTTATTGTTAAACTATACATAATTTTTTCCTAATTTATCAAAAAGTTTGTGGCAAGATTTTAGGTCAGGTGTTTGAAGCTCAGAATTTCCAACAGAAGTTGCTTTGTACATAGCGATCAATTAATAATATATTGGACAGATATCTATATCCTTCAATCAAGTGCCCCCCCCCAAAAAAAAATCTAACCTCCATCTCCCACAGTCCTTTAAGAGCAATGATTTAGGGTTTTAACTTGTCTTGCACAAACCCCCTTCAGTAGGGGGCCTTTATGTTCTGCTTTTCCACTTAAAACTTGAGGCAAATGGGATAACAAGGTGGCTGAAGGTACATTGGAAAAAAATGAGTGAGATGGAATTATAGGGGATAAAAAATGGAAGAAAAGGAAGATGTTTTTGAAGGAGTTAGATTAACTGAATAATTAAGGACAAATCATGTAACAGCAGCCACTATCACATCTACTGTTTTAGTATTTGATGATTCAGAACTATTGTGATAGGAGAAATGGTGCTGTAGAGCTGTGCTGTTGAGTTGTACCATCCAATTTGTTAGCCGCCAGACACATGTGGCTATTTAAATTTGAATTAATTGAAATTAAATGCAATTAAAATTCATTTCCTCAAATAGGTACTTATGACTCATGTTGAAACTTAGCAAAATCTCTTTTGTTTCTACTAAGAAATATGACTGGGTCTGTAGATTTCTTCTACCATGCCCTGGTGAAGAAAGGGCCATGTTGAACTAGCCACATTTCAACTACTCAATATCTATAGTGATTTTGTGGCTACTATATTGGACAACAGAAATACAGAACATTTTCATAATCATAGAACATTTATTAGAATAGGGATTGGCAAGTCTTTTCCATAAGGGCCAAATAATAAACATTTTAGGCTTAGAGCGCCATGTATGGTCTATGTCTCATATTCTTTTTAACAATCTTTAAAAAACCATTTAAAACATTCTTAGCTCATGAATTGTACAATAATAGATTGTAGGCCAGGCACAGTTGGTCTAACCCCTGCTCTAGAGCATCTCATCCCTCTCTTCTAATGAATAGCAGGATAAGAAGTCAGAAGTAGTTTCGTGGATACAGAAGTTTTTCTTAATCCTAAGAAAGGTACTTATGACTCATGTTGAAACTTCAGCAAGAATAGAGGCATGAGCCCTTCTGTCTCTACTCAGAAATATGACTGGGTCTGTAGTTTTCTTCTACCATGCCCTGGTGAGCAGAGCCATGTCCTTTATGTCAGCGTTCATGGATGGTAGTACAATATTATCAATATTATTACAATTACAATATTACAATCTGGAAACATCAGTCTTGTTATTCATGGCAATTTTACATGAATAAATTACTAAAAATATGTATTGGTGAAAGGTTTGTATGCTCTGTTACAATCTCATTTTTAAATTTTTTAATATCATTTCATTTCATTATTTCATTTTTTTGAGACAGAGTCTTACTCTCTCACCCTGGGTAGAGTGCAGTGGCATCATAATTGCTCACTGCAGCCTCAAACTCCTGGGCTCAAGTGATCCTCCTGCCTCAGCCTTCCAAGTAGCTGAGACCACAGGCAGGCACCACCACCCCTGGCAGGAGCTTCATCTGTACTTATAGCCACTCCTCATTGATCTCGCATCACCATCTGAGCTCCACCTCCTGTGAGATCAGTCGCAGCATTAGATTCTCATAGGAGTGCGAACCCTACTGAAAATTGTACATGTGAGTGATCTAGGTTGTGTGTTCCTTATGAGAATCTAATCCTTGATGATCTGAGGTAGAGCTGAGGCAGTGATGCTAGCTCTGGAAAGTGGCTGCAAATACAGATTATCATTAGCAGAGAGATTTGACTGCACAGAGACCATAATAAATCAATTGCTTGCAGACTCGTATCAAAACCTATCAGTGAGTGGCAAGTGACAATTAAGCTGCATCTGGCGGCAGGCTTTAAGTCAAAATCCAACACTTATTTTAATCTGTGCATGGCCTGCCCATCGTTTTATTTACCACTTCTATCCATGCCTCTTTCCCGCACTATGCTCTTCTCTCAGTCACAATTTTGGTAAACCCACAAGCTAAGCCTATCAAAAATAAGTAAAAATCAAATGTTGCTGGAAAGCTTCTTTGAAAAGGGGCAAAGACCCAATGACGAAACAGCAGAAGACTCTAAGACTGCCAATGAAATGGAAGCTGCATTTATAAGAAAATACTAGAAGTCCTACTTAAATTACAGGTTCATTGCAACAGGTGATTCACATTCTCCAAGCCCTCTTTGTGTGATAAGTGGCAACCAGTTATCCAATGAAGACACAAAACCTTCAAAACTGCTTCACCTCATGGACCAAGCACCCTGCATTAAAAGATGAGCCTTTGGAGTTTTTCAAAAGAAAAAAAAATATGAACATGAAGAACAAAAGCAATTATTGAAGGCCACCACTTCATCAGATGTGTCTGCACTGAGAGCATCATTCTTAGTGTCTAACTGCATTGTTAACCTAAGAAGCCCTTTACTATTCGTGAAGAGTTGATCCTGCCTGCTGCTAAGGACATTTGCCATGGACTTTTAGGACAGACTGAAGTTCAAAAAGTGGCACGTATTCCTCTTTTGCCTGGCACCATAACTAGATGAATTAATAAAATGGCAGAGGATATTGAGGCATAATTGTTAGAGAGGATTAATGAGTCATCATGGTATACAATCCAGGTTGACAAGTCTACTGATGTTGACAACAAGCCAGCGATGCTTGTTTTTGTGTGATATATTTTTCAGGAAGATGTGCATGAGGATATGTTATGTGCACTTTTGTTGCCATAAAAACACAGCTGTAGAACTGTTCAAGTCTTTGAATGATTATATATCAGAAAACTGAACTGGTCATTTTTTGTCTATATGTACAGATAGAACAGCTGCCATGACTGGATGATTTTCTGACTTCACTACTTTGGTCAAGGAGATCGCTTCTGAATGTGCGTCTGCGCACTGTGTAAAATTCTGGCTAGCCGAAAAGTGTCACCTGAACTAAACGTTTTGCAGGATGTGATTAAAATTATCAACCACATTAAACTGCATGCCCTTAACTCACATCTGTTTGTGCAGCTCTGTGAGGAGATGAACGCAGAGCACACATATCTTCTCTTATACACAGAAGCGAGATGGCTTTCTAAAGGTATGTCACTGACCAGAGTTTTTGACTTCCAAGAGCCTCTTTAGAGATTTCCTTTTAGAAAAACAGTCACCACTGAAAGCACATTTCAGTGACACAGAATGGGCCACAAAACTTGCTTACTTGTTTGACATATTCAACCTGCTCCATGAACTCACTTCAGGGTAGAACAACAACTATGTTCAAGTTGGCAGATAAAATGGCTATATTTGAAACCAAATTGGAATTATGGGGGCGACTAGTGAACATTGGGATTTTTGACATGTTTCAAACATTAGCAGATTTTTAAAGAGACTAAGCCAGAGCCTTCTTTCTCCAGCTGGTGCATGATCCCCTATCCCAGCTTTCAAAAGAGTCTGGGCATTACCTCCCAACCACAAAAGACCCCCGAACTCAAAGGAAGGGATCTGTGCCCATTTGTGAATAAGCCAGGTGAATAGACTTTGTCCAGGCTAGAAGGGGATCAACTGCTTGAAATCGCAAATGATAGTGGCCTTAAAAGTATGTTTGAGACAACTTCAAATCTCCATATGTTCTGGATTAAAGTCAGGGAGGTATATCCTGAGATTGCCACTAAAGCGCTGAAGAATCTGCTTCCATTTCCAATATCCTACCTTTTTGAAGCAGAATTTTCTGCAGGGACAGCAACCCAAATGAGATTACGGAACAGAATTAACATAAGCAACACACTTTGGTTGTCACTGTCTCCCGTCATCCCCAGATAGGACCATATAGTTGCAGAAAAACAAGCTCAGGGCTCCCACTGATTCTGAATTATGATGAGTTGTCTAGTTATTTCATTATACATTGCAATGTAAAGTGATAGAAATAAAGTGCACAATAAATGTAATGCACTTGAATCATCCTCAAACTATCCCACTGCCCACCCCCCTTCCTGTGGAAAAATTGTCTTCCATGAAAATGGTCCCTGGTGCCAAAAGGACCGCTGCTCTGTTTAACACAGTGAAGCGAAACTTCTTATAGGGTATTTATGTTCATTAAAAAGATATTTGATATTTATAGTGATAATTGAAATTCATACTCATTCATTCAATATTTTGCATCATGAAAATGTGATCAGGTTACTATTTTTTAATAAAATTTAAGATATTTGGTGTTATGGTTCTCCTTTAGCCATTACCACCTGTAATAGTAACTTTGAAGTTTACAATCTTAAATTTGCTTTAAAAAGAAGAAAGTAAAATTTATAAATATTGTTTAAAATATTTATACATTTCAACAAGATTTGTTGAATATCAACTATGTGCCAAGCACTCTGCTGATAGCAGTATAGTATTATAGTTATTAGTTTGGAGTACAAAAGCATTCAATTGTGATAAGACTGTTACCCCAAGAACACACTATGTGTTTGTGAAGTGTTTAAGTGTGAGGGATAAACTACATAGTTTATCCCTCACAAAAATCTCATGAGAAAGATACTCTTATTATACCTATTTGAGAAATGAGACAACTTTCCTTATTTCTTCCAGGATTATCTTTTCTCCTGCTATTGATTCAGAAAAATGCAACAATGTGTATGAAAACATCCAACAGTACCTATGTCATGGTAGAAACTCAAAACATTCAGATAGTAGAATATAGTAATTAAGAATATGGGGTCAGGAATCAGACTGGTTTAAAAAAATCACACCAGTGCCAAAACCAGAAAAAAACATTAGGGAGTAAAAATATAGGCCAAAATAGTTGCAAACATCCTCAGCAAAATATTAGCAAATAAAATCCGACAATGTATAAAAAGAATTATACAACATGACCAAGTGAGAATTACTCAAGTGTGCAAGGCTGGTTCAACACATGAAAATCAATAAGTATAATCTATCACATTAACAAGCTAAATAAAAAAATCACATGATTATATTAATAGATGTAGAAAAAGTATTTGAAAAATATCTGATATCCATTTATGATAGAAACTCTCCACAAACTAGGAATATAGGTGAACTTCCTCAACTTGATAAAGAAGCTATAGGTCTTTACAAAAAACCTATAGCTAACATCATACTTAACGGTGACAAACTACATAGAAGTTTTCTCTCTAAGATTAGGAACAAGGCAAGGCTATCCTCTCTCTGTATTCTTATTCAACATTGTACTGGAAGTCCCAGCTAAAAAATAAAACCAAAAAAAAAAAAAAAAAGAAAAGAAAAAGTATATAGATTGGGAAGGAAGAAATAGCATTATCTCTGTTAGTAGGTATCATCATTTACATAGAAAATCCCAAAGAATCAGCAGAATGAGCCCTGGAACTAATAAGTGATTACAGCAAAGTTGCAGGATACAAGGTTAATATACAAAAGTCATTTGCATTCCTATATATCAGCAGTGAATAATTGCATTTGAAATAAGAAGTACAAAGCCATTTATATGAAAATTAAAAACACAACACCAAATGTGTTTCAAAAATGAAATGCTTAGATATAAATTTATCAAAATATGGACAAGATCTATATAAGAAAAACTATAAAAGTATATGAAAGAAAAGGCTAGCCAAATAGCCATGTTCATGTACAGGAAGATACAACATTGTTAAGATGTTAGTTCTTCCTATCTTAATTTGTGGATTCAATGTAATTCCAATAAAAATCCCAGCAAATTATTTTGTGGATTTTGACAAATAGATTTGAAAGTTGATAGGGAAATGCAAAAGGTCCAGAATAGCCAAAACAATATTGAGAAAATTAGAAGAATCATATTACCTAACTTCAAGACTGAGTACAACACTATAGTAAGTAATCCAGACAGTGTGGTATTGGTGAAATAGACACATAAGTCAATAGAACAGAATAGAGAACCCAGAAATAGACACAGTTGACACAAATGAAGTCAACTGATATTTGACAAAGGAGCAAAGGAAATTTTATGGAGACATGGTAGTCATTTCAAAAAATGGTACTGGAAGAACTGTACATTCACATGCAAAAAGAAGAAAGAATCTAAACTTACATTTTTTTCTTACATTTTTGACAAAAATTAAAATGAATCATGGACCTAAATGTAAAACATAAAATTCTAAAATTTCTAGAAGGCAACATAGAAGAAAATCTAGGTGATCTTGGGTTTGGTGATGACTTTTCAGATACAAATTAAAAACATGATCAAAGAGAGAGAAGATGATAAACTGGACTTCATTAAAATTAAAAGCTTCTGCTCTGCAAAAGACACTGTTAAGAAAATGAAAATGCAAGTTACAGACTTGGAGAAAAATCTTTTCAAAACAATTATCCAATAAAGGACTTATTTCCAAAATATACAAGGAACCCTGAAAACTCAACCACAAGAAAATAACCCAATTAAAAAATGGGAAAGCTATGTGAACAGACAACTCAGCAAAGACGCTATACAGATAGCAAGTAGGATGACATTATGCTCAATACCATACATCATCAGGGAATTGCAAATGAAAACATTAATAAGATACCACTACATGCATGTTAGAATGACCAACCCAATACTCCGGCAACATCAAATGCTGGGGAGCATGTGGGGCAACAGGAACTCAATCATTAATTGCTACTGGGAATGTAAAATGCTACAGCCACTTTGAAAGACAGTCTGGCAGGTTGTTTTTAAAACTAAGCATAGCCTTACCATATGATCCAGTGATTTCCCGTGTTGTGGGTTGATGTGTTTCTCCCCAGAAAGATATGTTGAAGTCCTAAGTACTGTAGAATATGACCTTGTTTGGAAATGAGGTCTTTACAAAGGTTGTCTAGTTAAAATGAGGTTATTAGGGTTGTCCCTAATCCAACATGACTAATGTGCTAATAAAAATGAGATTTGTACAAAGAGACCAACATGCACAGAGAAAAGGCAACGTGATGACATAGGGGAGAACTCTGTGAAAAGGTAAAGGTAGAAATTAGAGTGATGAGTCTACGATCCAAGGAACACCAAGAATGGCTAACAATTCACCAGAAGCTAGGTGAGAAGCATGAAACAGATTCTCCCTCACAGCCCTAAGAAGGAACCCACACTTTTGACACTTTGATTTCAGACTCCTATCTTCCAGAACTGAGACATTATATTTCTATTATTTTAAGCTACCAAGTTTATGTTACTTTGTTATGACTAAGACAGAGCTCCTAGATATTTATTCAAATGAGCTGAAAACTTACGTCCACACAAAATCCTTAATATGAATGTTTACAACAGCTTGAGTCATAATTACCAAAACTTGGAAGCAAGCAAAATGCCCTTCAATTGGTGAATGGTAAACAAATGGCAACAGGATAGAATTATGCAATGGAATAGTATTCAGTGATAAAAAAGACCCATCAAGCCATTAAAAGACACAGAGTCACCTTATATGCATAAGAAGCCACTCTAAAAAGGCCATATTGTATGATTCCAACTATATTATGTTCTGACAGAAGAAAAGTTATAGAGGCAGTAAACTGATCAGTGGTAGCCAGGGATTTGGCAGGAGGGATGAACAGGTGAAGTATAGGTGATTTGTTGGGCACTGAAACTATTCTTTGTAATACTGTGATGGCAGGTATATGACATTATGCATTTGTCAAAACCCATGGGATTGTACAACACAAACAGTAACTTCTAGTGTAAAGTATGGATTTTAGATAATGTATCGTCAACTGTAACAAATGTACTATACCAACACAAGATGTTAATAATAGGAGGAAACTATGTACAGCGGGGTGTGGTGGGGGATAAAAAGGTTATATGGGCATTCTGTGTACTTTCTGTTCAACTTTTCTGTAAACTTTAAACTGCTCTAAAATCTGACCTATTTTTTATTTTTAAAATTTTGTTTCTAGTTGACACATACTTACACATATTTATGGCATACAGTGTGATGTATATATTATGTAATGATCAAATGAGGAAAGTTAAAAAATGGAATCCATTAACTGAAGTAAAACACACTCCAACATTTACTAGTTGTGTGTCCTTGGATCACTTAACTTTCCTTTACCTTGGCTTTCCCTTCTGTAAAGAGGAACTAATAACAGCAGTGGTCCCCAAACTTTTTTAGCACCAGGGACCAATTTCATGGAAGACAGTTTTTCCATGGATGGGTCATGGGGGTGGAGGGATGGAGGCGGAGGCTGTGCCTCCCAGTTCCTAACAGGCCATGGACTGGACCTGTTACTGGTCCATGGCCCGGGGGTTGGGTACTGCAGAACAACAGAAGTACCCTACAGGGTGGTTGTGAGAATTAAGTGCAATAATGTATGTAAACTGCTTAGCACGTCTTATTAGGCTCATACTTATTAGCCTCATACTTATTAGGTATACACGTATGTTGCTAATTATTTAAAGAGAAAGAATTTTATAGGTTAGATACTAGCATGTATTCTTAAAATGGATTTTTTTGAAATAGCTGGAAACTAGCCTATTAGGGATTTAATATATACTATAATATAGAGTATAATTTCATTATATTTCACACTGGGCTTGTGACTGGTACAAAGTGTTAAAAAATCACCCTAAATTAGAGAATCTACTGGTAATGTGTTTCCACAAACAAGGGTTAAAGGACCTTATGTTCTCCTTGATTTCATGTACCAGATGTGAACAATGTGTGAAATTTTTCAAGCGGAGTTAATATGACAGACAACTGTGGACACAATTTAAATATGTCCTTCTCAGTGCTCTACTAAAACAATCCTGTTCAGACAAACAGAAGTTTAGAACCATATTAGTGCACATATGAGATCTTTAGGGACAATTAATAATGGTTTATCTCTTTCTATTTTGTTATAAATCTTGCCTTTACTAACAGGTGATGTTGAAAATCAGCTTTATGTTGTCTAACTCAATTTTCAATCCCTGGAAAGATAAAGCTCATAGGCTAGTAGCAGTATTTGTAAATTAAAGATTGCTTTAATCTTCAGTGACAGAGATTTATGAAATATTATTTTAAATTTGTGCTTCATGTGGTAAAGCAAATTGAGTTTATTTTATAGACAAAAGCAATTTGAGGAAACTCATAGATTACTTTGGCCACTGAAGGGTATAAATTATCACTAACTAAATTTTGTCAGTACTGTATGTTGAGCTATTTAGATAAAACATGTTTTTGACATTTATTGCAAAATGATACCTTCTTCTAGACTCCTGCATTCTGTAGAGTTGAGTATAAAATGAATCATTAAGGGAATTAGTAATCCTTCTCTTGACATGAATTGCATTATCCAAGGATGTAAAAATTTGAATGTATTTTTCTAAGTAAATTATTGTGAAAAGGTATCCAAACCTATTATGATGAATTTAAGGATGCCAAAACATTACACAACCCACGTGCATAATTTCCAGGCAGATTTAGTTCCATTATTTTAGAATGTTTATGTATAGCCATTCCCACAGGGTGTAATCCCATGTAGAGTCAGGGTAAGTAAATCATTCTGATGATGGCGCTTGCTGTTAGGAAGTAGAGCAGATATTACAGAGCATGAGGCTTTGTAGTGGACACCCTGCCACCAGTGTTGGTGCCGCTGTTATTATTCCCCTCTAGAAACAGAAAAAAGGCGTCCATTATGAACAAAGCTCTGCACTAGGAATAAAATATATATTTTAAGACTCCAAGGAACATAACATTTAATGGGCAAAAGAGGCTAATGTGTATATGTGTATAAACATTAAAACACAGACAACTAGCCACAAGGCTCAATAACTGGGGAGGTAGGAAAGATGAAGAATGGGTATTATCCTTCATAGAGTTGGAGCCCATTCTAAGTGAAGTATCACAAGAATGGAAGAACAAGTACCACATGTACTCACCAGCAAAATGGTATTAACTGATCAACACTTATGTGCTCATATAGTAGTAATGTTCATCGGGTGTTGGGCAGGTGGGAGGAGGGAGGAAGGGATGGGTATATTTCACACTTAATGGGTGCAGTGTGCACTGTCTGGGGGATGGACACACTTGAACCTCTGACTCAGGTGGAACAAAGGAAATATATGTAACCTAAATATTTTTTATTTATACCCCCATAATATGCTGAAATAAAAAAAAAAGAATGGGTGGAAGATTTTTAAAGCACTGTAACTGGATTTGGGGAAATTATTATTTGGTAATATTTGCAATCAAATAAGTACAACACTCAAATTTATATGTGTAGTAAATGCTGTTTAACAGTGTGTCAATTTAATAATTTAAATATGAACTATATTGGCTACTACTGATTGAGAAAGAGATAATGGGCCTTTGATTAACAGTTCTTTTTTTTCTCCAAAAATGTTTCTCTGGACAAACGTAATCTAAAACACTGCAACCTATATTTATGTTATTTATGTTGAACTATAGTGGCCTGACATGCATAGCACATAGCCTTCCCTCCCAGGTGATGTAATTTAAGCAAGCTGTCATGTATCTGTGTCAAGATACCCAGGTAGATATGTCAGAAAAAATAGATGACATTAATTCAATGACTAAAGGCTTTTTTACTCTGATGACGTTTGTCCTCCATAGCAAATTTTAGTTTTATCTTTATTATTTATATATTTGGGTTTATATCCTCCATTGTTTTTCTTATTTTTTATGCCCTTAACTTGCTTTCATCTTGTTTCCTACCTTATGTTAGATTAGTGATTGGCACCAGGGACCAATTTCATAGAAGACATTTTTTTCTGTGGATGGGAGATGGGGGATGGGAGGTGGGGCTGGGGTTTAGATTTTCCTAATCTAACTTTTGATTTTCTTTGTTGGTTTAGATGCAACAGATTGTATCTTCTGCTAGTTGCCTTTACATTCCTTTAGTCTTCAAGCTTAAAAATAATATTTTCTCATAAAGTCTGCATAAAATTCATCTACAATATCACTAGTCGTCTCCCTAGGAAGATGAGAACTTAGGTATACTTAAACTTTTTACCAAGCCTTTACATTATTCTTAATATTTGTTTTTAAATATTAGTCCCACCTTTCTTTAATGTAACATAATCAAGTGTTAATTAAATGTACCAACAAATTATATATTCATCAAATTTTTTTGCACACCATTCTTGGCTTCTAGGACCTCTTTTCTTCTGACTAAAATTTATCCTTTTATAGGTCTTCGAGCAAAACTCTGTGATTCTTGAACTCTTTTAACCTTTGATGATCTAGAAATGTCTTTATTTCATCCTTTTTCTTAAAAGTATCTTAGTTATTATAGGTATGGAACCTCTAGGTTGATATCCTTTTCCCTCAACACTTTGAAAATATTATCCCATTGTGTTCTGACAACTATTTTAGCTCATGTCATTCTAATAATTGTTCCTTTGTAGGTAATCTGTCCTGTCTTTTAGGTCATTTTAAAGGTGTTCTCTTTATCCCTGATAATACTGAAATTTTAGCATGGCATATTTCCGTGTGTATTTATTATTGTTTGTCATTCTTAACTCTATATTCACTTTCAGTCTGAGGAATGATTACTTTCATTAGTTATGGAAATTTTCAGCCACCAGTTTTTCAAATTTTGCTGCTCAACCATTTTCCTTGTTCTTTTTGTCTAAAAATTTTATTAGATGAACTTTCTATCCTCCAGTTTTTTTTTAACTACTGGTTCATATTTTTTTTTTCTTCCTAAAATTTTATTGGGGGAAACTACAAAACATTTACAGTACAATGTTTACAGTCACAATTTGTAGTGAGCTGATTTCCCAAAATATATTACCACG
>CAUYRT010045771.1:0-33627 GCA_963574885.1 Lepilemur ruficaudatus
GGAATCCATCTTGTTAATGTGAAAGTCACTTCTTTGATCAATTCGGTAAGGTTTTGTTTCAGTAAGGGAGGTGTGAAGGTATAAGGTATATGTTGCCTCAGAGAAAGAGGTTGTAGGTTTGCCCTTTCCCTGTAATTGCCAGACTAATCCACCAGCTTATGTTAGTAAGATTAGCCATCTGTTAGCTTCTAAAACAGAGGCAAAAGTCTCCTGTTTTGGATTCTGGTGGTGCGTGGGTTTGGGAAGGATGGATGGGAGCTAATGAATATCATCCCTTGAAAGGCCACACACCCAGCTAGGTTTTCATATCTGTCCAGTCCCCACAGCAGCCCTGTGACATAGGTAGGCTCTGTTCCCCCTTCAGGTAGGAAGCCAACAAGAAGAGGTACAATCATCATTCAGGGTCATGTAATTGGGCAAGGGTGACCCCCAGATACGAGGCTTAGTTCCCAGCTTCTTGTTCTCCACTGTGTCCTAAACGCCTGTCCAGCTTGGACCTGACAGCTTGGGTTTTGTTCCCCCTCCCCGCATACCCGTTAGTGGCAGGTTTGCAAGGACCCGCAGGTAAACAGTGTGGCCTAAGGATGAATGTCTGGAAGTGGCATACCTGGTGGGAGCAGGACACCGCCCCATCCCCCCAAACCCCTAGTCCACACGCTGTGCACTGACCTTGCAGTGAGTGGCTTCTGTGGCTGCATTTCCTGGTTTAAACTCCATAGTTTTGTCTTTGTTTTCTGTCATTTCTCAGGCCAAGAAATAGCTTTTTGTAGGAAAACATCTTTTGCCAGTGATGATGTCCTTTCACCTTTCCTTCCGAGCTCTTTCAAATTCACATTTTCAAGATAATCGTCTATCTTGGTGAAATTTGAATTAAGCTCTTGTTTTCATGAGGATTATTTCTGACTCCTATTTCTCATTTCCCTCCTCACTGCTACTTCCTTGTACACACACTCCACACACATTCTGCACGTACGCACACTGTGCCCCTCACCACCCACCTTCGAGATGAGTCACTCTAAGATGGTACTTTGTTCGTCTGGCTGGAAGGAAATTTCTTAGCTCCTGACACACTGTGTGAAGAAGAGCTCTGTTGGCAGCCCACCGTGGTATTTCCAATGTGTGCCTCCAACTTGAGGGTGCTGGGTGGAAATAACAATGCACTCTAAGCAGTGTTTTTCATTGAAATGTAAATTGCCTCATACCCATTCTCATTCTTGCAGACTTCACAGGCGGAAGACAGGTTTTATGTTACAAGCATTGAAGAGAAAAACTTTCTCCTGGTATCTCTTTTTTTAGTGTATAACAAGATTGAGGATGGATTCATTTAGGCAATTCTGGTCTACTCGGAGCTTGCATATCTAACAAAAATATCCAGTATTCTCAGGAATTTTGCTGGGTATGGGATTGCTAGTAATTTGGGGGAGGGAAGATAACTTTGTGTCTGGATTTGATTCCTGAATTAATAAGCTGCCATCGCCCTGGAATGCCAGTTTTCTTTGCAGTTGTTTCCTTACCTACCTATGAGCTACTTTAAGGCATTTATCAAATAGATTTGAATCTTTAAATCTAAAAATAAAATGAATGTCCTGTGTTTGGAGTGTTTTCAGAGAGCATTAGGATTTATGAGCAGTGAGGTGGACATGGAAGGAATGAAAGATTCAACAATAACTACATAAGACCCTGAGGTCCCACTTAAGTGGGGTGGCCTGGCAAGAACTGTGGCCTTAAGCACAATGGTGGCTATAGGAAAAAAGCTATTTTATTGTTATAACAGCCATTGAGGTACTGTATGTATTAATATTATAGGTCCTTTTAAAATTTTTCAACTGAACGCTGTTTATTCCTATTCTGACTTTCAAGCATGACCATTACATTTTAAAAATACTATGGAAGCTGTGTGGCAGAATGTATTTCAGCTGAACAGATGGCATTAAGGCTATAAGAACCAAAGGGCTGAACAATTGTGAGCATTATTCTTTACACAAGTTTAAAGGTATATTCCTTAGCACCCCTGAAAGGAAAGCCCAGTAAAATGAATATGACATTTAGAATATGTAGCATCTCTCTCTTTTAAGACCTTAGGTTTATCAGTTGGAAGTTTTCAGTGGCATTATTGCATATTTATGTAATGATTAGTGTAGTATAATTTATGTGTGCTTTAAAATTCTCTCTATTCCTTTACTTCTTGCAAGATTGCCTTCTCTCTCACATGTTGTCCTTGCCCTGTTTTATGCCACGTTTGCATAAGTGTGATGAAACTATTCTCATTCCTGTTGTTGCTTCCCTCAGTGGTTAGTGCTGGCTCTCTGTGTGTGTTTTGATTATTTGCTAAACCTTGAGAAAGTCTCCTTAGGTGGAATAAAATGGGAAGACTAGGAAGATGCCTTTTCCCCCTCATACTTCCATTAATGAAACAATACGCTTTAATGGGTGTTTCTGTGAGTTGTGCTAAATAGCATGGTCACAGTGTTAGTTTCACAAGGCTTTTCAACTGTGTGAGATAATATGCAGGATTTCTACGGTGTTTCTCATCTTCCTTTAACTTTGCTCTTCTTTTGACTTGTGCTTTAGCCTTAGACAGTTGTTCCATCCTCTGTTCCTCCTCTTGCACATGCCTCCTACCTGCTAGGAAAAATGAGCTGCTTGTGATTCTCTGCCTAGTCTGTATGCCTCGGAACATGCTGTCTTCCTGCTTTGAAGGTGCTTCCTCTTTCTTGCTTGACTGACTGTCCTTTAGGACATTTGAGTTGTGCCTTCGCCTGCAGAAGTTCTCCCTGGTGTTCACTCCCCACCTCCTACGGCTCTGCACACCTAGAGTTACTGACTTGCCTCCTCTTAGCACCCAATCTTCCTTTGTTACCACTTCCTGCACTGGGCAGTCATTGTTGGTTTGCTCATTTGCTGTCGTCCATGGCAAAGCAAAGTCTGTAGTAAGACACAGCCCTATTCTTTACCTTAGTGATATACTCATAAGAGCAGATTATCAATAAATATTGATGAGCTGCACAAATTTGTTGAGGCTGTGAAAAGAGATTTGGAGAATTTCGAGATGTATTTGGCCCCTCTAGTTCTTAGGAGGGTTGGGAACTCGGGCGTGTACCCGAGGAAGGTTGCTGTGCTAGTAAACAGAGGTATCAAGTGAGCCGAGGGTAGCCTGTGCCTGCAGACGGTGTTTAGGCCCTGCTGCCCGCCCCACCAGTATGAGATGTGGGCGTGGCTCATGCCGTTTGTCCCTGGAGGGCAAGGTGGGAACAAACATCTTGCTGGCAGAGGTAGAAGGCGGAATGAAAGGGTGACTTGGGATATTGCCTTGGGATGAATAGGATTTCTATAAGCTGGGGGGGAGAGAACACAAGGAAAAGATTAGCACTGAGGAAAAGCAAGGTATTTGGGCAAAAGGTTGGAGCAGAGATTTCCTGTTCTGGAATTAGCAGTGGGAGGGAGGGCAGGATGGTATTGGAGAAGCCAGTTACAGAGAGCCTGACTGCTGGGCTGAGATGTTTGGGTGTCATCCAGACACGCAGAAGAGTGTTTGAAGGTTTTACAACTTTGAAGAAATGGAAGCAAACAGGATTCCAGTGATTAGCGTGGAGGAAGGCCGGGCAGGGAAGAGGCTCTTGCAATAGTCTAGGCAGGAAGCATCGTAACCCAACAAGACACATGAGTCTACTGTTGACTCATTCAACAAATTGAGTCCTATGTGCCAGGCAGTGGGGGTTCTAAGGCAAGTAAAGTAGCATCCCTTAATGAGAAAAGGGCATGAAAACACAGTCTCCTCAGTTGTCACGTGTGTAGTGAGCAGATTGCAACCTGAAGGAAAATCTATGATACAGTATTAGTTAACTGATAGGAGAAGCAGCAAGATTGCAGGATGCGCAGATTGCAGATCTGGGCTTTGTTCACAACGAAATGAACGATGCCCTCTGTGTTTATGGTAGCTTCGCTGGGGTCTTCCTGATGCTATCAGCTTCAGTCTCTCTTAACTTCTTTTATCTTCTTCCCTTGTCCCCCACCTTACTGTATTCTCAACACAGCAGCCAGGGTGATCCTTTTAAATCTTAAGTTAGATCAAAGTGCGCAATGACTTTCATCACATGCAGTATAAGAGCCAAAGTCCTCACAGGGGGTCGCAGGGACCCACCCAACCCTCACTGCCCCTTTGTGTTCATCTCCTGTTCTGCTGGCCACTAAGAGCACTCTGGCTGCCAGGGCTGTTCCTCACACCCCTCCGTGGGCCTTTTCCTTTCCCTTGCATGTCCCTATGTCTAATTTCTTCTCCTTAAAGTCTGCTCAGATGTCAACCAACCACCCTGTTTAAGATTGTGACCTGTCCCCAGCCCTAGCCCTCCTGAATGCACTGACCTGGCCCACCTGTTGTTGCCTGTGATGCTGATCTCCTTCTTTTTTTTTGGTTTCTTTCTTTTTTTTTTTGAGACAGAGTCTCACTTTGTTGCCTGGGCTAGAGTGCCGTGGCGTCAGCCTAGCTCACAGCAACCTCAAACTCCTGGGCTTAAGCAATCCTTTTGCCTCAGCCTCCCGAGTAGCTGGGACTATAGGCATGTACCACCATGCCCAGCTAATTTTTTCTATATATTTTTAGTTGTTTAGCTAATTTCTTTCTTTCTTTTTTTTTTTAGTAGAGATGGGGTCTCGCTCTTGCTCAGAGCTGGTCTCGAACTCCTGAGCTCAAACGATCCTCCCGCCTTGGCCTCCCAGAGTGCTAGGATTACAGGCGTGAGCCACCACACCCAGCCCACACATGTTTTCTTATATCTTGGAGGTTAGAAGAGTGAAGTGTGTATCACTGGGCTGAAATCAGGGTGTTGGCGGGGCTGCATTACTTTGGAGGAGAGTCCCTTTCTTTGGCTTTTCCAGCTTCCTTGGCTCATGATCCCTTCTGGCTTTGAAGCCAGAGTCTTTCTCATTTCACATTACTCTGACACTTTCTTCCTCCACTTTTAAGGACCGCTGTGATTATATTGGGGCCCCTGGATTACCCAGGATAGTCTGTCTAAAATCAGATAATTATCAGCCTTAATTCCCCTCTGCTGGGTAATGGCACATTCACAGGTTCTGAGGATTAGGATGTGGACAGCTTGTAGAGGTCATTATTAGGCCTATGACTTTTCTCCTCTGGCTGATTTTAAGATCTTCAGTGGTTTTTCTTTGGTATATGTTTTTTTTCTTTTTAACTTTTTATTAAAGTGTTACATACATAAGAAAAATGTACACGTATGTACAATTAAAAGAGTTTTCAACAAATTGAACTCATCTATGTTACCAGCACCTGGAATAAGGCATGGAACTCAGCAGAGTCCCCCAGGGATAACCACTGTCCTAACTTCCAACAGCATAGATTAATTCTGCTTGTTTTAGTACCTTGTATAAAGGAATCATACAGTGTGTATTCTTATTTGTTTGTTTTATGATGTATTCTTCTGTGACTATACAGTCACAGAACTTTCTTCTTCCTTTGTCCAGCCTGTTTGTGAGAGTCATCATATTGCTTGTGCTGTCATCCTTCACGTACACTGCTCTGTGTATTCTCTCATGTGAATATACCATCATTTGTTTTTTCTGTTGGGCATTTGGTAGTGTCCAGGTTTTGGCTCTCACAAATAGTATTGCAGTGAAAGTTCTTGTACATGCCTTTTGGAACAATTATATTGGGGTGGACCTAGAAAGGGAATTGTTGGGCATAGTTGACTTTTTGCTTGTCCTACTTAGAAAACATTGTCTCTATTGCATGTATGGATTGGTGTCTTATAAAAACCTCTCAGCCATTGCTGTTAAAATACTGGCTTTTCTCACTGTTCTTTCCAATTAGGTGGGTGATGTTAGATCTGTTCATGTTTTCCTCCATTTCTCACCTTCTGTTATATTTTCCATTTTCTGTTCTCTCTGTGTCATATTTGGGGAATTTTTTTTAATATCTCTGTGTTCCACGTCAGTGTTTCTTTCTTCAGCTCTGTGTAATCTGCTGTTCAATCCATTCAGTGAGTTATTTTTTTTCTAATTTTTTTTTTAAGAGACAGAGTCTTGCTCCAGGGTGGAGTGCAGTGAACCCATCATAGCTCATTGCAGCCTGGAACTCCTGGGCTTAAGCAATCCTCCTGCCTCAGCCTCCCGAGTAGCTAGAACTACGGGCATGTGGCCCCAAGCCCAGCTAATTTGTTTTCTTAGCCTCATCTGTCCAGACTGAAAGGTCTAATTTTTTTTTTATTTTTTATAGAGAAGAGGTCTTACTATGTTGCCCTGGCCTCAAGTGATCCTCTGCCTCACAAAAGTCCTGGGATTACAGGTGTGAGTCACTGCACCCAGCCTGAGCTTTTATTTTGACATTGACTTTTGTTTATTTCTAAAAATTCTGTTTAGTCCTATCTGATCATTGTTGATAGTTTATTTATTTTTTATTTATGTAAACATTTCATAGTATTTATTTTTAGTTTGTGTCTGATTAATTTCAATATTTAAAGTTCCTAGAGGATCTAATTCCAGTTTTTTTTGCTTCTGCTGTCTCTTATGGGTGGCTTTTTTTAATGTATGTTATGCTGATCTTTGTGAACTCATGTTTGCTTGATGTTAATCTCTGGGAACTTTGGGTGCCTTATAGGGGATGCTTTTGTGGAGAAGTGAGGGGCTGCTAATCTAGGACCACTTGAACCTCCTTCCAGGGCCCTGGCTTTTGCAGGTGTCTGCAGTGCAGCTTCTCCACCCTGCTGTTAGTGGTGCTGATGTAGGCGTTGGTTGCCGGATCACTCCAGCTTTGTATTGCGCAATGCTCACAGCTTTGGTTTGAGCTTCTGGGTTTTGTTCTGTTTGGAGGCTCTTGGAGGTTTCCATTGATTTCTCTGAGCACAGTCACTATACAATCAGCTTCCCACAGGATCTAGTTGTTTTATGATTGTGTAGGGGATGAGAGTGGGCACCCTTCAGCTTGTCTGGGCTCCAAGCAGCTGGAAGTAGAAATCCCTCTCCCTCTCTCTCCCCCTCTTCTCCTCTCCCTCTCCCCCACATGTGCCTTACATCAATTTGTTTTCCATGCTAGAGCCAGAGTGATTGTTTCAAAACACAGATCTCATTTGTTTCACTCCCCTGCTTGAAACCCTTTGCTGCTTTTAAAATTCCAATGACTTCCATCTCTTTAGTTCCTCCTCATGAGATAAAATGAAGTCATATGAAGGAGATACATATACTCAATATTATAAACTTAATACATAAAGTGAACATGGTGAGATTGTGTGGCTTTGAATGTTTTTAAATTTAAAAAAATGAGAAGCTAATGCCATGCAGAGACCTACTGGGGGCAATAAATGTCAACTAGACCAACCTGTATTGAGAATAAATTTTGTGGGTAGCAAGTGTGGGTTTTAAGCTGCCTCGTTAGTGATCTTTATTGGTAAATTTGTCATCTATCATAAATTGATGGCGTTAACCTAACTAGAGACTCTCTTAGAGTTGTCAGAAAACAAAGATGACCCCAGGCAGACTTGGCCTATGTAGTGGCTGCTTATTCCTGCTTTTTCCTATTTGGGGGTTCACCTAGCATCAGGTGTCTCGCCATAAATCAATGTGGGCACTTCCCTAAGTTTCTCCTTTTTACTGAACTCAGAGTGTAGGAGGGGTGGGACTCTCACTAAAGAGGAGAATATGTCCCATGTATTTTGGCCTTCTGATTCCTTGTGTCTCTTAGCTCCTTGCTGGAGTTCACTGGCAGGGGACGAATACCCTTTGCAATACCCGAGGACTCAGGCCCAGCACTTGGTATTGGTACCCAGTATATGCATGTGTTTGGTTAGAGGTCATAAGATGCAGGAACAGGGCAGCCATAAACACAAGTGAATGAAACCAAGATTCTGAGAGCTTTAGTAAGTTGTCCATGGTATACCAGGTTAGCAGTTAAGAAAGCTTTGGGCTGGGCGCAGTGGCTCACGCCTGTAATCCTAGCACTCTGGGAGGCCAAGGTGGGCTGATCGCTCAAGGTCAGGAGTTCAAAACCAGCCTGAGCAAGAGCAAGACACCGTCTCTACCAAAAATGGAAAGAAATTAATTGGCCTACTAAAAATATATAGAAAAAATTAGCTAGGAGTTAGTCAGAATTTAGCCAGAATTCTGGCTGTTTTTCTGGCTAGAATTAGCCAGAAAAAATTAGTCCCAGCTACTTGGGAGGCTGAGGCAGAAGGATTGCTTGAGCCCAGGAGTCTGAGGTTGCTGTGAGCTAGGCTGACGCCATGGCACTCTAGCCCAGGCAACAGAGCGAGACTCTGTCTCAAAAAAAAAAAAAAAAAAAAGTTGTTTTCTGTGGCTTGACTCTTGGGAGATGCAAATTGTTAACACTGGTTAGAGGCAGAGGGAAAGGAAGAGTGCCCTGTGCCTCCTGCAGGGGAGGGAACTTGGGGCCAGCACGATTTCCAGGGCCTCAGCTGCGGAGCCAGGCTAGTGTTGCAGAACCAGGCTTACCCCGTGCATGTGGCAGCCAGCTCTCCTCAAGTGCTCACCAGTTTTTCCTCAATTTTTCATGCAGAATCGAATTTCATAGGCTTTCTGAAGAAAACACTTGGTTGAAAAATGATCTGGGAAGGATTCAGCAAGAGCTTGAAGCTGCAGAAGGCACCAGTGATGCACAGAGGTGAGGAAACGGTGAATCTCGGTAGCTCCCATCCAGACCTTCAAGTCAGGGGGACGTTTTGCTCTCTGTAGAGTTTAGAAGGTATCCATATAGAAAGTGGGAAGTATTTGCAGATCAGCTTCGTGTTCCAGAAAACCCTAAGTAGGTGAGCCTTGTCGACTTCTGAACAGAAGTTCTGACAGGCATGGAGGGTTGCAGCCTCCTTCCACATGTGCGCGGCAGCTTAACTCCCAAGGCCCTTGGCCTCAGAACAGCTCACAGCAGAGGCTGCTTGCCTTGGGAATTGATACACGGGTACTTCTCACCTGTACTGAAATACTGGCGCTTCGGGGCTGGGAAAGGCAGTGCTTGTTCTTTGGTCAGAGGTGCTCTTCTGGCAAGTAGAACCTGTTTGGTCCTGCTAACAGTTTCAGCTCTGCTTTTCTCTGAAGTTCAGAGCTGGGGGAGGGAGATGGGTGTGGGGAGGGGCAGGGACATGTGCACTGAGGCAGGAGAGGAGCTGGGGTGTGTGTAGGGGCAGGGGGATTTCTGCTGTGACTGCCGTAGCCATATCCAAAGACAGTTTCTTTGGCCTTGCCCGCCCCACCCCCTGTGACTTTCAAGATGAGCTTAGCTCTAAAATGCTGAGTATGTTTTTCTGAGATGATAAAAGCACTGTGATGATTAAAGTATAGAATGCAGAGTAGGTAACAATTGATTACTATTAATTTTGACATTTAATTGTTTTCCTTTAGCGATCATTTTCTTTCTTGAGTTTGTAAGCCAGAGCCCTTTGGACAACAGACCTCAGCAGGTGCAAGGCTCTTTCCATCTTTATTTATGCTTCTGGGTGTGAATAGTTACATGGTTTACAAAAGAAATATTAATGTGTGTTATTGAAGAATGTCACAGAGAGTATTTATTCTTATAATACTGGCAGCAGGGCTGGGCACAGTGCTGGGCTCATGCCTGTGATCCCAGTACTGTCTCTACAAAAAATAGAAATATTAGCTGGGCATGGTGGCATGTTCCTGTAGTCCCAGCCGCTTGAGAAGTTGAGGCGGGAGGATGACTTGAGCCCAGGCATTTGAAGTTGCAGTGAGCTATATGATGGCACCACTGCACTCCAACCTGGGCAACAGAGACACACTGCATCTCTTAAAAAAAAAAAAATACTGGCAATATATGATCTGAAAATCCAAACAATTTCACATCCCTAGATTCTGTGATTTGGGATCAGGGTCGGGTCATCACTGTCATTAGCAGCAGCAGCAGTAATGCAGTGGTAGGGACAGCAAGCGGTTATGGAATGCCAGGAGCAGGTGTGAGCGTCTGATGTGGGTACAGACCAAGGCTGCTGATGGTACACTGGGTGGTGACCAGGGTACAAGAGCCTGGTTGGTCGGAAGTGATGTTAATTTTGCTTCTTCAACAGGAAGGAAATTGAAGTTTTAAAGAGAGACAAGGAAAAGGCCTGCTTCGACGTGGAAGAGCTCAGCAAACAGGTCAAGTATTGATACTGGCATGGAACCAATGCCCTTCTGCCTTCTTTCATTATTTTGAGATAATTTCACACTTACAGAAAGGAAATAGAGAACTTTTTCCTAAGAAATTTGAGAGTGAGTTGTTGACCAGCCCCCATCAAAATGAGGAACCTAACATGTCTGTGAAGACCCCACGCTGGGCAGGTTTGCTGGTGGTCCCAGTAATATTCAGAGTCGTGTGTAGCATTTTGTCCCCTGCAGTCCGTCCGTAGTTTTTAGGACCTTGACATTTTCAAGAACACAGCTGGTTATTTTGTAGGAAGTCCCTCCATTTCCGTCTGTCTGATGTTTCCTGGTCATCTGAGTCACGTTACCTGTTTTTGGCAGGAATAACTCAGAAGTAATACTGTGTCCTTCCCATTTCACCCCATCCAGGGTCGCAATAATTTGTCCCATTGCTCATGTTAACTTCGGTCACTTGGTTGAAGGTGATATAAGCCAGGCTTCTCCATGGTGAAGTTACTTTTCTCTTTGTAATTAATGAGTATTTTATGGGGAGAGACTTTGATATTTGTAAATATCCTTTCATCATCAAACACTCACCTCTGAGTTTTACCAGCCTTTCGTTTCTTGGTGGAGTCATTTATTACTATGATGGTGACCAACTGGTGACTAATCCCACTGTTGTTTTACATTTAGTAGTTGTCATTCTGCAAGGAAGAGCTTTTTGTCCCCATTTATTTATTGTATCATTATAGTATCATAGATTCCTTTATACAATGGGTTGTAATATATTATTATCATATTTATTCTGATGCTCACATTGTCCCAGATTTAGCCAAGGGGAGCCCTTGAGGGTGGCTTCTGTGTCCTTTAGACAGGTCCTGATCATTCTTTGAGCACTTCCTTTTTGCTACCCCAAGATGTTCCAGGTTCATCTGATACTTTCCCTGCCCCACCCCTGGAAGCAGCCGTTTCTCCAAGGAGCTTTTGGTTACTTTCAGTATAGAAGGGTAATATTTAGAGACCAGGATCTGGGCACTAGATGTGCTCATGGCTTCTGCTGCTTTCAGGTGCTCTTAGCGGATTCAGCTAGGGATGCGTGTGTGTTTATATACATACATGTACAATGTGCATGTAGTCTCAAGTATATTTATACATCTCTCTATATGTGAACCACAAATTCAAACCCATATCTGCATTTCCCACCCAACATCATGGGGATAATTCTAGTTTTCTCCATGTCCATATTTATAACTCATTTCTCCAACAGTGAGAGGCCTGGTTTCCATCTTCCTCCGCGTATTTACTTTTTATTTGCTCAGCGTTCCTTTGCCCCTTGTGTAAATGCCCTTCTTCCCTGATTGGGCACTGACTCCCCCACACTGGTTCTCCTTTTGCCCTATACACAAATGTCTTCTGTGCTTGGTGCCACTTATTATTGGCTTTTGGTCTGAATTTTTAAGAAAGAGGCATGTAAGCTGGCATTTGTCATCCTTGTTTATTATTTTTTAATTGAAATTTTTCTTGATAATTTTAGACTCATATCTAATTGTAAGAAATAGAAATCCCTTTACACTTTGCTCAGTTTCCCATACTGGTGACATTCTCCAAACTATAGTAGCATATCCATATTAGTCTTTTCGGATTGCCATAACAAGGCACCGCAGACGGGGCCTGGAACAGCAGAAATCTGTCTTCTCACAGTTCTGGAGATGAAGTCCAAGAACGAGGTGCCGGCAGGGTTGGATTCTTCTGGGGCCTCCCTTTTGACTTGTAAGTGGCCACTTCTCCAGTGTGTTCATGTGGTCGCCCTGCTGTGCCTGTATGTGTCCTAATCTCTTCTCACAAGAACACCATTCAGAGTGGACCAGGGCCCACTGATGCCACCTCATTTTTTGCCTTAATTACCATTTTAAGGCCCTCTCTCCAATACAGTCACATCCTGAGGTACTGGAGTTTAGGACTTGAACATATGAATTTTGTAGGGAACATAATTCAACCCATAACAAATATCGCAACCAGTATGTTAACATTGATACAATCTGTGGATTATTCTTGGATTTCCTCAGTTTCACTTGTGTGTTCATTTGTGTGTGCGCATATGTGTGTGTGCGTGTGTAGTGTTTGTATACGGGGGTGTGTGAGAATTGGATTCTATACAGTTTCATCATCTGCGTAGGTTCCTGTATCCACGCAGTGGAGATACTACTTCCAACGTTACAAGGCTCCCTCGTGTTCCTCTTTTATAACCACACCAACCTGCTTCCCAAAGCAGGTTGCCCACCCAAACCCAGCCATTAACCCCTGACAACCACCAATCTGTCTTCCATTTCTAAAAGTTTGTCATTTCAAAATATTACATAACTGGATTGGTACAGAATGTGACCTTTAGGATTGACTTTTTTCACACGTCGTAATTCCCTAGAATGTCATCCAAATGTCATGTGTATCAATAGGTTCTTTTTACTGCTGAGTGCTCCACAGTACGGACATAGCACAGTTTGTTTTAGCAGAGTGGCTGTGACATTTTACGTCTCCTCCCCCAACAGCATATGCGTCATCCAGTTTCTCTGGTCCTTGCCAGTTTGGCGTTGGCGCTCTTTTCCACTGTAGCTGTTCCCATAGGGGTGTGTGGAGACAGGCAGGCTAGAGGAGGCAGCAGTTGGGTCTTTCCCCTCCCCCGTGTTGGTTATACCCTGGGGAAGTCATTTTCCTTGAGGGCAGTAGGACAGAATGCTCTGGGTGTACTTCAGAACAGTATCTCAGTCTGCTTGGGCTGCCGTACAAAACACCGCAGACTGAGTGGTGTGAGCAGCAGAAATTTATTTCTCACAGTTCTAGAGGCTGGTTTGGTTCCTGGCCTGCAGCCTGCTCACCGTGTCCTCCCGTGGCAGGAGGGAGCACTCCCTCTTAGGAGGGCAGCAATCCTATTGGATTAGGGCCCCACCTTTATGACCTCATTTAACCCTAATTATCTCCTAAAATTCTCTGAGGAACCTGAGAGTTGCTCAACCTCATTTTGTTCAGCTTATTTGTTTTGGGAAGATAGGAGTGATGAATTCCAAGCTCTTTATGTGTCATACCTGAAACTGGAAGTAGCAGTTTGTTTTTGAGTTTCTGCACATTATTAGTATAGAGAAACACAATCGATTTTCATATGTTGATCTTGCATCCTGCGACGTTGCTGAACTCAGTCATTAGTTCTAGCAGCTTTTCTGTCACTTGTGTGTCTCAAACCCCTGTTCCACCCCTGAGATAAGTCCCTACGACTCTGCTCCCCGACACCTCCTCTTCCCACATGGCTGAGGAAGGTGGTTTTTGCTGCGGAAACTGCAGCAGACACCAGCACGCGGGTGGCTTGTCTGGCTGCAGCACTGTTGTTCGTTTCCATGGTGAGTGTGGGAGCCGTGCTTGGGCCTCCTCCGTTAGGAGGATGTGCCACGGATTCACTTATGACGAACACTTAAGATTGCATTTGACAAAAGTCCAGCTTCTTGTGAAAATGACCTCTCTGGGGCTTTCCTGGGTCCAGAGTGGCTGCCCCACCCTTCTCTTTCCAGCTTGTCTCTGTAGCAGCTTCATAAATGGATTATATAAGTGCCCTTTGTTCTCTTCTCCCAAATTTTTACTGTGAAAAACATTAGACACAGAAAAGTTGAAATAATACAGTTATCACCCACATATCACAACATTAATGCAACTATATTAACATTGTTCTATGTGCTTTAGTTCTGTTTATATCTGTCTATATTTCCTATGTGTTTTCTGAACCATTTCAAAGAGAAATTTTTTAAAAAAATTTCAAATTAAAAAGCAGACTAAAAAAAAGAGAAGTTACAGGTATCGTGATACTTCACTCCTAAATATTGCAGCAGGCATGTCCTAAAAATAAGCACAACTTCTACCGAACTACCGTAGCACTGTCACACTTCAGAAATTTAACAGTAATTAATATTGTCCACAGTAGTGCTGTCACACTTGAGAAATTTAACAGTAATTAATATCATCCAATATTCAGACCATATTCACATTTCTCCAGTTAGTAAAATATGTCTTAGATAGTAAATTTTTGGCACTAGGATCCACTTGAGGTTGACACGTTATTTGTAACTAACAATTCTGTTACACTGTATTGAACTATCAGGCTGGGTGTCGTGGCTCACGCCTGTAATCCTAGCACTCTGAGAGGCTGAGGCAGGAGAATTATTTCAGGTCAGGAGTTTGAGACCAGCCTGAGCAAGTGCAAGACCCCATCTCTACCAAAAATAGAAAAAATTGGCATAAACCTACTACTTGATTGTGTTCAGGGAGGCTATGGTTCGTGCTTCGCAGGGGCACAGCTTGGACGGCCTGGGGAACACTGCAGCTGGGATGACCTGAGTGGCCGGGGCTGGAGTCAGCTGGGGGGCTCCTTCCACACGCGACTGTTGCTCCACGTGTCTGTGGGCTGGGCTCCTGGAGGGTGCGTCATGGGGTGGGCGTCAGGGAGTGAGTGTTCCGGAGGGCCAAGTGAAAGGGTTCTGACCCCTCCTTGGAAGTTGTTCCCTGTGGCACCCACTGAGACCCTGGAGTCCCGGGGAGGCTCCTTTGATGGGCGAGTGTCCAGGTCACAGTGCGGAAGAGGATGTGGGATGGAAGATGCTGTCGGGGAGGTCTCTGGACACCACAGTCTGCTGCAGTGTCCCTTTAGGCTTTTGATCTAGAGCTGCTGTTTCTCCCCCAATAATGCTGCCTTTCGGACAAGACCAGATAGTCGTCTCGTGGGCCATCCCACATTCTGGATTTGTCCAGCTATTTCCTGAGAGTGTGGGTCAGTCTAGTCCTGTGTCACTTGTTTGTCTTGTAAACCAGAAATCATGCCTAAAGATTTGGTTAGATTTAGGAAAAACATTTGAGACAAATATCCATTTGTTTTTAACACATGCCCAGAAGATGGCTGCTAACATCTCATATCAGCTTCTGTGACAAATGCTGGAGGAATGAAAGTTAGAAATCAAAGAGGTGATCAACATGAACGTCACCAGAGGCAGGTGGCATGAGTGCCTCCTGACGCAAGGCCCTGAGAAGTGACAGTATCACCTATGCAGTGTCTGGCCAGGAGCACGTCACCTGGCTTACAAGAAAGCAACAGACAAGCCCAAATGAACTATTAAAAGGGAAGAGGGGAACTGTAATTGTTAGAAATACCAAAGTTGGCTGGGCATGGTGGCTCACGTTGGTAGTCCCAGCTATTGGGAGGCTGAGCAGGGGGATTGCTGGAGTCCAGGAGTTGCATGGTGCAGTGAGCATCACTGCACTACAGTCCAGGTAACAGAGCGAGACCCTGTCTCTTAAAAGATAAATAATGTCAAAATCATAAAAGGCAAAGGCTATGGAAACATTCCAGATTGTAGTAGGCTAAACCAACACGACGGAGGCACCACCTGGTTCTGTGCTGGGCAGGGGCCTCTAAAGGACATAGTCAGGCAAGTTGACAGAGCTGCAATGTGGGGACATCAGGGCCATCACCCTGCAGAGCAGCTGCACAGCAGCCATGGGGAGAGCACTCCTGTCGACAGGAGGCACGTGGCGGGGCTGCGCTGGCGAGAGGCGTTTTGTGTGTGCACGTGCGTGTGTGCATGGAGTACAGGTGGCAAAGCCACGGGGAAGGTGCTATCGCTGTGAGTCTGGCTGCAGGGTGTGTGGGCTTCCCTTGCAATGTTCTATTCTCGCAGCTGTCTGTAAGTTTGAAATTTTTTCCAAACTAATAGTTTAAATTTTAAAGGTGCATAGAAGAAAATCAATTAGTGTGCTTATCTCAGGAGTTGAGGAAGATTCCATTCTGTTAATGAAATCAAAGTTGACCTCAGAGGACAAGATGAATATGTATTGATATTGAAAAACAATTTTGATTTTCATAATACAGTGTAATAAACACGTGAGTGAGCTCTATGCCAGGTGCGACTGCCACGAGCCTATGGCGGGTGGAAGCGTCTCTTACCCTCGTTTCTGCATTTCCAGGGGAGGATGAGGTGAGGGTTAACTCACAGAGAGGAATACGAGAAAGCATCATGAGAAAGACGTGTACACTTGCTAACCTCACGTGAACCCAAACTGAAACCGCTTCAGGGTTCCATCATGTGCTTGGTAAACCTGCAGAAGCCGGACGGTGGGTGGCCTCATCCTGTGGGCAGGCGCTGCTGCGTTGCCACCAGCGCTGAGTGGCTCAGCGGACATTGCTCGGGAAACCCCCGAGAGCTGCTGGCACCCTCCTCCCGGAAACTGCAGTGGGAAGAAGCAAATGGGCCAAAACGTGGTCTGTGTGGAGATGCTCAGGATGAATAATTGAAAGTGGCTCCAATTTCCATGGTGAGAGAGAGCGTAGGCCCAGCGCTCCCGCCGCCGTTTGCTGCACGGGCGCTCGCCAGGAGTCATAGCTGAGCAGCAGCTGTTGGGAAGAAGCGAAATACACAGTGTAATGAACACGCACCGTGCCGAGAGCTGCATGCGTATGTTCGGTGACAGAGATCAGAGGAGATTTTGAAGAGATTTATATATGTCAAGTTTAATTAGGTTGTTTTTTACTTAAAATTGCTTAACATATATTAGAAGTAACCACGAGGAAAATGAGAGAAATGTGAAAGGTCTTCAGAACAGTGGTTCAGATGGTCATGGCACATAACCACGTCTGCTTCTCGTAGGGAACAGGGCAGAGATTCTGTCCTTGGCATTCCTGGCATTCGGGGCCAGATCATCTTCTGTGGTGTAAGATGCCAGTCGCTTCCCCTCCCCAGTTGTGGCAATCAGAAATGTGTGGAGGCATTGCCAGATGTCCCCTGGGGAGCAAGCCGTCCCTGGTTGAGAGCTATCAGAATGATCCGAATTGAGCTGCTGGTTTAAAAACACTTTTTTAAAAAATCTGTGTTCTAAACTTTTTTTGCTCTAGAGTCAGAAATACAAGGATCAGTTGTCCCAGCTCAACCACAGAGTCCTTCAGCTGGGAGAGGAAGCTTCTACCCACCAGGCCCAAAATGAGGAGAATCGCACGACTGTCCAGCTGCTAACACAGAGCCTGGTGGAGGCGCGGCGCCGGGGAGAGCAGCAGGCGAGTGAAGGGCCGGGTTGCGGAGGCAGCTGCAGACAGGTAGGACGAGCCCCAGGAGCCGGGAGGGAGGTGTCACCCGAGTAAGGTGAGGGGCTTCCCAAGCAAGCCCTGGAGAAATAACTGGACTGAGTGGCATTTGCACATCCACAGTATCCAGGAAAAGGAGCAGAACTTTAAATGCTGATGGCAGAGAAGTAAATTGGTACAGTCTTCCTGGAGGGCAAGACCCTTAAGAATGTCACTGTGCATTGACTTCATAATTCTGCTTCTGGAAGTTTTATCTTAAGAGCATTGAGGAAAGATTTAGCTGGAGTATTTTTGTTGCTGTGCTATTTATAATAGCAAACAGAATTGGAATCAGCTTGAGTCATCAACACTAGGTGAATGAGTTAGTAAATCATGGTGCAGCCACTAAAACCTATGTTTTCAAATCATATTTAATGTCATGGAAACTGCTCAAGCTATAATGGAGAAAGCACAGCTAGGACACTCTATGTTTTCTGAGACCGTCGTCTTGATAGAAGCGCAAACGTATAGAAGACGTGTCACAGCAGAATGTCGGGGTGGGCCTTGGCTGGAGGGGTCCTGGGGGATTTAAATTTTGTAATTTTTTCTTTACTGTAATTTTCTGAAATTTCTGCATCAATCAAAATCGGACTGCTAATTTATTTCTTGTACTTGTGAACTTGATTTTTTAAAAAACAGAGCGACCAAATCCAAAAACTTGAAGTTGAACTTGAACACATGAATCAAGAATGTCAGAGCCTGAGACTGTCCCAGTCAGAGCTGACAAAGACCCTTGAAGAAAGTGAAGACCAGGTGGGTGCGAGTGGTGGCTGGAGGTGCTGGTTCCAGTCCCAGCCTGGGAGCAGTGTCACTGTGATGCAACAGAGCACTGCCACGCCTAGTGCAGCCCAGAGAGGTTGTTGGTGTGGCCTGAGGTTACACAGCTAGTCAGGTACTTACCAGGCCCAGGACTGAAGTTGTCCTAGTCCATGGTTGATGTGGTCTTGAGCAAGTCACGTGAAGAGTCATGACTCACTTTACTCACGAAAGAAAGAGGGCAGTAACCATGCCTCGGGGTGAGCCCTCTACAGATGGAGGAGCTAAAGGAATATGTGGGGGTGGCGTCTGAGGGTTGGTGGTGTCTGGCTCACAAGCTCTGTGCCCCGCCCGGCATGTGCACATACTCACGTGCATGCCGTGACACCATGGAATCTGCCGGCTCCAAGGTGAAAAGCCGTGGGAGGTGCAAACACAGGGAGGCTGCGGCAGGGAGCTTGCAGTCTGAGACAGACAGACGTGTGCAGGGCGAGCCCCACAGGGACCTGGAGGGCGGGAGAGACAGTTCTTCCCAGGGGATGTTCACAGGAGGAAGGGCTCAATGGGGAGGAGAGGAGCAGGTGTGTGACAGCCAGAGGTGCCCTGAGGGCTGAGGGCCCAGTGTAGACAGGAGTGTGGGCTGCAGGAGGAAAGGGGGGCCTCCTGATGTGCTCTTGGGGTTCCTGTGGACTTTCAGCCCTGCCACTACAGCAGTTTCCCAGAGGTGCCTCTGCATGTTTGGGGTGCTCTTCCTTTTACGTTTAGAAGGAACCTTGAAAGCTTCCTTGGCCAGTCTGAGTCCTTCGAGGCTCAGGAGTAAGAGCCTGCTGAAAAAGCCAGCACTTACTCGGCACCTGCTGGTGGGAGGCACTGCCGAGGCCGCCAGAGCAGGCTCCACATCTGCTGGGGTCACGTCCGGCACCAGCCGTGTCAGGGTCCAGAAGGTACCTTGCTTAAGTCTGTCCTACAGCCATGTAAGCTGGTGTCCCCTTCTTCCTCATATTTTAGAGGAAGACCCCCCCCAAAAGCACGTGGCTGCAAGTCAGCATAAGGAAATGGCAGACAGGGCTCCCTGGGGTGGCGAAGAGAGGGTGGGTCAGATGCAAGAAGCCAGGGTGGTCACTGTCATGCCACTGGGTGGTTCAGAACTGGAATGCTCTGGGAGGCCACAGACAGCAGGTGGGACAAGTACTAGCCAGGAGCAAGCACAGTGTTGCCACATCACAGCCTGTGGGACACCGTCCTGGTTCTATATGACAGCATAACAAGCTACTCCTAAGCCTAGTGGCCCTGCTGTCATCATCCTTCAGGATCTGTGGGCTGGCTGGTCTGAGTTGGGCCCTTCCTAGCTGCAGCCTGCAGGCAGCTGCAGGCTATGCTGGACTGACGTCCAAGGCAGCTCTCTCCTGCTCGGCTGTAGTGCTGGCTGGTGGCTCGGAGCCCAGTGGACAGGAGCCCCCACGTGGCTTCTCTGCGGCATGGAGTGAGTGCTCGGAGCCCAGCAGTGAGGCCACGAGAGATGCAAACAGAAGCTACAGGGGTCTCTTACGGCCTTACCTGGGAGTTCACGACACCCACCCACCACATTTGGCTGGGCCAGCCTGGAATGGAATGAAAAGGCCTGGGATGGCGTTCTATTCAGTAGATGTTTATGGACCACTCACCACAGGAGAGACCCCACTCGGGGCCAGACTCTGGCCTCGTCATGGAGGGGCTTTGTCGGCGGGGTTCAGTCCCAGGGTGGCCGTGGGGATGGCACGGTCAGGGAGTGTGAGCATCAGAGCAGGCAGGAGCCTTTCTGGGTGGCCAGGTGCTCTTGAGACCTGGGAGAGGTGAAGGCCAGAATGACTCTCTGAAATGAGAAAATCGGGAGGAGGCTGTGTTTGGGGGCATGTGATTTGGAACCGATTCTTCCCCCTCTTCCCATCTCAAATGAGAAGCTGCCCTCCAGGGCCTGGAGACCTAGTGTGCAGGTGCGTCTCTCTGGGGCGAGTCCCCCACAAAGGCAAGCTTCACGACGACAATGGTGATGATGCAGCCTCCTGAGGCATCCATCCACACAGTGATTGCGGAGGGGCAGCTAGGCTGGACGGAGGCTGGAGCCGTGGGTCATGGCCTGGCTCTTGCAGGCTACAGTGACTTGCGCTTTTCCTTGGGTGGCAATAACTGGAGCCTTCCCTTTCTCTTGACCATGTGGTCGCATCACACTTGCCTCAAATGTGACCCTCAGTGGAGCCGTGACTCCCACTCTGGTCTGTGGGGTCTCACAGGTAAGAGGTGGCAGGGCCACTTCTTTTAGGGTGCCAAGGAGATCCTGTGTAGTCTAGATGAATCCTCCAGAGTCAAATTGATTGACACTGTGTTTACATCTGACCTCCAGTTGCTTAATAAAAGGAGTTGGCTAAGTTATCAGTAATAATAGCCAATCATAACTTCAGCAGATTCTGTGTCACCCTATAGGCCTGGGAACCAGGTACTGCAGTTAATGCGACACCTGACCCCAACTTCCTTCAGCATTCCCTATGTGTTTAATTAGGATCTGTGACCCTGGGCCATAGCTGTGTCAGTGTAAACTCTCCACTTAAACGAAAATTACCATGTCTGGTTTACATGGGTTATTGTTTTATTTATTTATTTAGAGACAGTCTCACTCTGTTGCTCAGGCTAGAGTGCCGTGGCGTCAGCCTAGCTCACAGCAACCTCAAACTCCTAGGCTCAAACGATCCTTCTGCCTCAGCCTCCCGAGTAGCTGGGACAACAGGCACGCGCCACCATGCCCAGCTAATTTTTCCTGTAGATTTTTAGTTGGCCAATTAATTTCTTTCTATTATTAGTAGAGACGGGGTCTTGCTCTTGCTCAGACTGGTTTTGAACTCCTGACCTTGAGCGATCCTCTCGTCTCAGCCTCCCAGAGTGCTAGGATTACAGGTGTGAGCCACCACACCCAGCCTATTGTTTTAAAAGGACTAGGCTCTAGGCCAGGCACGGTGGCTCATGCCTGTGATCGTAGCACTTTGGGAGGCCAAGACAAGAGGATTGCTTGAGCCCAGGAGTTTGAGACCAATCTGAGCAAGAGTGAGACCCTGTTTCTACAAAAAATTTAAAAATTAGCTGGACATGGTGGTGCATGCCTTTAGTCCCAGCTACTTGGGAGGTTGAGGTAGGAGGATTGCTGGAGCCCAGGAGTTGGAGGCTTCAGCAGTGAGCTATGATGACACCATTGCACTCTAGCCCACCAACAGAGCGAGACCCTGTCTCAAAAAGGAATTAGGCTGTAGTGAAGGATGCTGAAAAGTAACGGTGGATGCAACAGAACCTGATCCTCCCATGAATCCAATGGGATGACAGACACAAGTTTTCTTGACTCTAATTGCATAGAAGCTCTGGTTAAATGGGAGTTCGGCTGTCAGAATTCCAAATAAATGGACTCTCTATGACTTCCCAACTGTTGCTGCATGCTCAGGGACCATACAGAAGGGACCATGCCTTCCTTGTCCCTCCAGATGTGGGTGTCTTTGAACATAGAGAATAACTCACCAGCACCTTTGCTGCTGTGTCTGCCAGTGGCCTCATGGCTCTCAGCAGTCACGGCGGAACTGTATCGCTTCTCCCGTGCAGCTGCAGGTAGCCCAGCAGAGGCTGCAGCTGGCCCAGTCCCAGCACTCTCAGGAGGTCCAGCAGCTACAGGAGCAGCTGGGCGAGCTGGTGCCTCGAGACCACGTGGCTGAGCTGCAACACCTGCTCAGCCTCCAGCGAACACAGCAGGTGAGTGACGGCCGGCTGGGGTGTGGGGAGGGCAAGGTTGGATCACCCGTCCTCAACCAAAAGCTGCCCGAGTGTGAAGCCCAAGGCCGTGGGGAGGGCAGCCCAGAAGCCACCTCCAGCTACTTGAGGTCTAGTCACGTGGAAGCTACAGGGTCCCGATCTTCACTGTGACAATAAGGGACTCCAGCAGTTGTCGAGGTTGGACCAGGGAGAGGGAGGGTGGTGGGGAGCCAGGTGACCCTGAAGGTACCTCTAGCCTGGGGCTGCAGGTCCTCCCAGACACGTGTCTGTCTTCAGGGCTACACAGGTCAGCGGCTGGGCCTGTGTGTCTGTTGGCTGCTCTGAGGCCACACGGCTAGATGTTAGGGGCCACACACTCAAGCTGCTTATAGCCTTTAAAGGTGGTGATGGTAAGGAAGTTGCCAGGGGCAGCTGCTCCCAGCCCCTGCCTAGTGGCACTGTGGGAGCGCAGGCCAGAGGATGCCAATGCTGATTTCAAAGAAAGGCCAGAAACTGGATTTTTATGTGAGTGCTCCCAGTTTTCAAATGATGGATGTAATTTTAAAGGATTCTGAAACCATTATGCAGACTGAAAAAAATGTACCCACAGGCACATACATACAGCCCACAAGCAGCCTTTCCTGTAGCAGGTTATTTATTGGGTCCACACTGATCTAGGTGTTAGAGAAATGTCCACACAGGGCCAAAACCTGAGCCGTCGTGGAGCTTACATTCTAGTGGTGGTGGGGAGACAAGGAAATGGAAAGTAAAACAGGAGTCCTGGTGAAGAGTGCTGTGGACAGGGAGGCCATGCAGATTAAACAGGCGAATAGAGGAGCAGTGGTGCGGGGGCCCTGAGGCAGGTGAGTCCTGGGCACAGTTAAGGACAGGAAGGAGTGGAGGGAGGGAGGAGAGGGTAGTGGCACAGACTTGTGGAGCCCGGCAGTGTGTTGGGGCTGTGACGGAAAGTGCTGCCTGAATGGCCTCTGGCACGTGTGTATCCTGTCTGAGTGTTTAATTCAAAAGGCTGAGAAAACAGCTCACTCCTGAAATTCACAACATAGTTCATGGGGGACAGACTGTGGGGGAGATTAGGAGCCAGGAGCAGGGGATACCTTCATGGGAGGAATTGGAGTGTGGCTTGAAAGGTCGGTACAGGGGCCAGGTGCGGTGGCTCATGCCTGTAATCCTAGCGCTCTGGGAGGCTGAGGCGGGTGGATTGCTAAAGGTCAGGAGTTCGAGACCAGCCTGAGCAAGAGCGAGACCCTGTCTCTACTAAAAATAGAAATTAATTGGCCAACTAAAAAAAAAAAAAAATATATATATATATATATAAATTAGCCGGGCATGGTGGCGTCCCAGCTGCTTGGGAGGCTGAGGCAAGAGGATTGCTTGAGCCCAGGAGTTTGAGGTTGCTGTGAGCTAGGCTGATGCCACGGCATTCTAGCCCAGGCAACAGAAAAAAAAGGTGGGTATAATTTAATGTTTGCAAAGCATAAATCCTGATGAAAGATCCCCTTACATTATGCAAAACTGTTAAGCTAAAGTTAAGCAATGATACATTATTGACAAAACAAAGAAACTTAATCAGAATTCCTCTAGAAATACATACTAACACATCTAGAGAAATTCACTTTGTGGTTGTTCAGGATTAAAATGCTAGGACCGGTTCTTTGAGGATACCTGAGTCTGCTGATTCTCCCTAACTATGATACAAAGAGAAGTGATAGCGTCGTGACATGTGCCGGACATTTTTAACTAGTGCTCTATACAGATGAAAGGTTACCTACGGTCATATTCAGATGTGCACATTTTAGCTAATTTCCATTTTAGAGGAAGTAAGACTTGAGAGGATTCTTTTTCTTTCTTTTTTTTTTTTTTGAGACAGAGTCTCACTCTGTTGCCCCAGCTAGAGTGCTGTGGCGTCAGCCTAGCTCACAGCAACCTCCAACTCCTGGGCTCAGGCGATCCTTCTTCCTCAGTCTCCCGAGTAGCTGGGACTACAGGCACATGCCACCATGCCTGGCTAATTTTGCTATTTTTGGTGGAGACGGGGTCTTGCTCTTGCTCAGGCTGGTCTCGAACTCCTGAGCTCAAAGGATGCGCCCGCCTCGGCCTCCCAGAGTGCTAGGATTATAGGCGTGAGCCACCGTGCCCGGCCGAGAGGATTCTTTTTAAAATATAAAATACCGTCTGTAACCTTCTTTCATGGCAGGAAGAACATGAAAAACAGCTGAAAGCCACAGAGGAGCGGGTGGGCGAGGTGGAGATGCTGCTGAAGCACACGGAGATGCTCCTCCAAGAGAAAGTGGAGGAGCTGAAAGGACAGGTGAGCGCAGGCGGCTGTGATGTCCGTGTTAGCAGCCTCTCTGAGCGTCCGCCTATTATGGGCGTGCAGTTGCTGGTGCAGGGGGAGGCTGTCTTGTCACAGAGCTCCAGGGAACCCGTGTTCATTTGCAACCACTGAACCTGGGGCTCTGTCTAAACTTCATTTTGAGGATGTACAAATACTTTTCAGAAGATTAACACTTAAAAGTAATTTTTAAGTAGAAGATTGATTTTACCAAATACATATCCTACACTGTAGTTGTACTTTGCACGTATTTTCCTTTGGGAATGGTTTAAGATCTATTTTGAGGGGTGTTCAAGTAGTTTCAGAAAGGGCATTCATTCGTTCATTCGCTTGTTCAGTCATTCAGCAGATGTCCCCGAGCACCAGCCCTGTGGTGATGACTTGCTCTGGGTAGACCCTGAGATGAGGTCGTGATCAACTCTGAACGAGGGAGAATGGAAGGAAGGGCATTGCAGGGGTGGTCGAGACCACTGTGAGGAGCTGGCATGGGGCAGACTCCGCATGACCAGCATGGGAAGATCTAGCTGTGTCCCTAGCAGAGGCCTAGTGGCATTTTGGAAGGCTCACCGGGTGGGGAATGCACACACCTCCAGGTGTGCTGGGGGACCTGAGGAGGAGCCACATTCCAGGCACAGGGATAGCGCAGGCCAGAGTCCTCAGATGCCGTTGAGGAGGTGACTGTGGCTGGTGTGAACTGATAGGGTGCGGGCAGGCAGGGCCCATTGTCATGTCCTACAGGCCAAGGTCAGGGGTTTGGGTTTTTACTTAAGTGCAGTTAGAAGCCATTGGAAGATTTTAAGTAAGAACATGATATGATCTACATTTTAAAAGAAATCACACTGGGGAAAAAAAATAATTTGGGCTGCTACTGGGAGCAAAAACAAAAACAAAAAGGTAGCCATAGCTGCCCTGATCTGTAAAAGCTTATGGCCTAAATGGGTAAGGACTGACGCAGAGCACCCAGGGTGGGGACAGCATGGGGCAGGGGCAGAGGCCTGGCAGGAGCCAGGTGGGGTGTGAGGTGGGCACTGGCCACACGCCAGCGGCTCCAGAAGATGTTCAGTGCTAGATGGAATTAAGAGACATGTGAACACCTGGGGTAATAGTTTCATTCCACAGCAACCCAGTATGGTTTATCTGTGGGATCCGGAGCTGAGCCCAAACTGGAGAGAGATTTGTGGAAGGAGGGGTGTGTGTGCCCCTCCTGCCCCACCCCCTCCACAGCCCTCTTGCTGTCCCAGCTGTCGGGGACTCTGATGACCCATCCTCACAGTCACTCCCGTCCACACATCCTGTTTATCCCCCTCCCCTGGCAGCACCTTGATTCTGGCTAAAGCCTGTGGCTCCTGCACCCCTGCCCTGGGCACGGGGCTCAGGCCTGTCCTGCAGCCTGCTGCAGGGGCCCCCTTCCCCTGCCTTCTCCCTGTGACCCCCCCAGCTCCTCTGAACTCTTCTCCTTGCTGTGAATTTGCTGCTGGTTTCACTGGAAAACCAGAAGCGCCCAAAGAAAACTTGCAGTGCCCCCTCCGCATTAACTACCTCCTGCACCCTGGACACCCCCCACAGCCCCTGCCACTCTCCTGGCTTCAGCAGTTCTCTGTTCCTCTTCACAGAAATACCCTTGAAAGGGCTGTCCGCACCACCTCACCTACTGGCCTTCCTGTTCTTCTGGCCACTGGCTCAGGTCCAAAACCTTGGGGTCATGGCTGACTACTCCCTACCCTGTGTCATCTAATCCATAGCCCTGCCTTCAAAGTGGACAAACCCAGCCACTTCTCACCACCCTGTCTGCGTGCTACCTAGCCTCCTTGTTTCCTCCTTTAATCTATTCTCAGCACAGGGGCAATAGTGATCCTTTTAAAATGTGACTAAGGTCCTGTCCCTCCTCTGCCCAGAAACAGTAGGTGGCAGAGTTTTTACAATGTCCTCTGAAGTTTTGTCGGATCGCCCCTTGGCCCCTTGCCACAAAGCCCTGACTCTTCTTTCTGCCTCCCCCTCAGCCATGGTTCCCAGCCACAGTGGCCTCCTGGCAGCTGCTCAGTTACCCTGAGCATGTACCAGCCACAGGGCCTTTGTGCATGCTTTTCTCTCTGCCTGCGGTGTTCACGCCCAGACAGCCTTGTGGCTTTCTCCCTTTCTTAATTCACATCTCTGTTCAGATGTCCTCACAGTGGCTGTCTCTGTTCATTGGGTCAAAATGGGCACCCCACCCCCAGCTCTGTCCCCTGCTGGGTTTTCTTAGCACCCTTGTACGTGTTTTCTACCTACCTCCTACTATTAGAATCTGCACTCCGTGAGAGCAGTGCTGTTGCCAGAGCAGTGGGGGCACTCGGTAACTACTTGGCAAGTGAGTGAATGCCACGTGGACTGACAAAGCCCAGTGTGGGGCCCTATGGCAAGGGCTGGTGACTACAGTGGCCTCATGTTCCCACTACTGAAGCCTGTGTGGCCTGGCAGTTGTGTGCATGGCACCCAGCTCATGCTCCTGGCTGCGAGGGTGGGTCCTGGGTGACATCATGGCCAGCAGAGCACACTGAGAGGAACCAGACACTTTGCACACTCTTGACGATTTCGTTATTTTACGTTGCACTGAATAACAGGGCCTTTTGAGGACTTCATCTTGGTTTTAAGCCTTCATTTCATGGCACAAAGCTGCCTTAAATTTTCTCTACCACAGTTCAGCAAATTCTCAATTTCACCCCTCATGCCAGGATAACAAAAATTGTCATTATGTCCAGTATTTGTGTCAGATCGGTAAGAATCCAAAACAGTGGTCTGGGCCGGGCGCGGTGGCTCACGCCTGTAATCCTAGCACTCTGGGAGGCCGAGGCGGGTGGATCGCTCAAGGTCAGGAGTTCGAAACCAGCCTGAGCAAGAGCGAGACCCCGTCTCTACTAAAAATAGAAAGAAATTAATCAGCCAACTAAAAATATATAGAAAAAATTAGCCTGGCATGGTGGCGCATGCCTGTAGTCCCAGCTACTCGAGGGCCTGAGGCAGTAGGATGGCTTGAGCCCAGGAGTTTGAGGTTGCTGTGAGCTAGGTGACACCACGGCACTCACTCTAGCCAGGGCAGCAGAGTGAGACTCTGTCTCAAAAACAAAAACAAAAACAAAACAAAACAGTGGTCTGAACTAGTGTGGATGAGCAGGTTGGTCTGCAGCGTTTCTGTACCAGATTCACGGTAAAGTGTGGCTTCTTCCCCTCTCCAGTTTGAAAAGAACACGAAGTCCAACCTGTTGCTCAAGGAGCTCTACGTGGAAAATGCTCACCTGGTAAAGGTGCTTCAGGTCACCGAACAGAAGCAGCGAGGTGCTGAGAAAAAAAGCCGCATCTTGGAAGAAAAAGTCCAAGCTCTCAACAAACTCATCAGTAAGATTGCTCCTGCAGCCCTGTCTGTGTAGAGACGGCTTGCTTTCCTAGGAGCACCCTTGGCCATGTGGGGATTGTGAGTCTTTGTTCACCCCACAGACATTTAATGAATATCTACTATGTGCCAGATGCTGGGGAAATATACATGTTGCAAAAGACTACATTTTTATTGGCAGTCCTGAATAATTTCCCGTTGGAAAATTCTCAGTTTTTCTACTCACTGGTGAGACAGATTATGGGGGCTCTCAGCAAAGAATGGCTAAAACTGCAAATTCGGACTCTGTACAGTTTTGCCATTTCTCTGTTCTGGGCTTACATCGTTAGAACTCTCGATGGTCTGTACACACGTCGTTCTGGAAGGGCCTCACTCGCTGTGAACTGTCAAACCGGAGATAAAGGAGGGGAAGCCCCTTCTTCAGGGACTGCTCCCCCACGGGGGATGTCTGGGCAGGGCTTATCTTCTGTGGACTCAGGGATGATGGTGTTTATTGCGAACGCAATCTTTTTCTCATTGAAATGTCATCACACTGGAAACTGTGCTATATGTAAAAAAACAATATAGTTTTGTACCTGAAATATACATAAATGATAGCCATTTGGTTTATCAGAATGTACTACTGTAATATGAAAAGGGTCACTGTATTTGCAATACTTTTTTTCTATTAAAATTGACTTGTTTTTATTTTTTTTTAATTTCAGCATATTATGGGGGTACAAATGTTTAGGTTACATGTGTTGCCTTCTCCCCATTATTTTATTTGAGACAGGGTCTCACTCTGTTGCCCAGGCTAGAGTGCAGTGGCATCACTATAGCTTACAGCAACCTCAAACTCCTAGGCGCAAGTGATCCTCCTGCCTCCCAACCTCCTAAGTAGCTCGGACTACAGGTTCAAGCCAACACACTTGACTAATTTTTCTATTTTTTTGGTAGAGACACCGTTTTTTGATGTTTCCCAGGCTGGTCTCAAATTCCTGGCCTCAAGTGATCCTCCCATCTTGGCCTCCCAGGGTGCTAGGATTATAGGCATGAACCACTGTGTCTGGCCTGTTTTTAATTTTTTAAACTATAAAATATTTCAAGTGTATAAGAAAATTGTTTCATAAGAAACATGTGGCCATCAATCAGATATATTAAAAGTGCCATCCTACCACAACATTGTGGATAGAGGTGAGAAGCCTGTTTGGTTGCTCTCAAACTCCTCCCTCTCCCTGGAGGCAGCCATCATCCTGAAGCTGGCTCACCCCTTCACACCTGTAGGAGAAAAACTTTACAGCACTGTGGAAAGACACAAAAGACTAGAATAGATAGAAAGACCAATTCTTAGATAAGAAGACTCCGCAACATAAAAGTTGACCAGTTCTTCCAAGTTTACCGATAAATGTAACTAGTCCCAATAAAATTACAAACAGGTGTTCCCTGCCAATCAATCCTTTACCCCAGAATTGGACAAGATAGTTCTAAAGTTTACTTGTACAACTAAATAAGCAAATAAAACAGGAAAACTCTGAAAAAGGAAGGACAATGCATGGGGACTAGTTCTGCCGGTTATTAAAATACTAAGTCTCAATGTAGTTTGTGTTAGCATTACTTAGGGAAAATTTACAGCATCAAACACCTGTATTAGAATAGTAAAAAGGTCTTAAATCAGTGAACTCAGCTTCTACCTTAAATACCTGGACAAGAAAGAACAAATTAAACCCAAAGTATTACAAGAAGGAAATACTGACAATCAGCAGAAACCAAGGAACAGAACCCAGCAGTGACAAGCTGCAGGTTACGCCTGTTTCTGTACAGTTTGTCTGGCGTGGCCACAGTCATTTACGTACGTCTGTGCCTGCTTGTGTGCTACCACAGCAGTCCTGAGCAGCTATACCAGATTACGTTACCTGCAAAGTCTTAAGATACAGAAAAAGTTTGACGACTCCTGAAATAAACAGAAAAAGAATTGAGAAAATCAAACCAAAGGCTGGTTCTTTCAGAACAGTAATAAAATTAATACACCGCTAGTCAGATCAGGATAAAAGAAACAAAATTTCCTAAAATCAGAGATGAGAGGTGATACCACCATAGTGTCTACAGATAATACATGCATAATAAGGAAATATTATGAACAACTTTATACCAATAAATGTGATAGCTCAGATAAAATGGAGAAGACACAAATTGCCAAAGCTCATTCAAGAAATGGATAACCTGAATAGCCCTGTATTAACTAAATTGAAATTGTGGTCAACCTTCCCACAAAAACTCTAGGCCCAGATGGCTTAAATATGAATTCTATTAAACATTTAAGATAGAATACCAAGTATATATTTAATACAAACCTGTGATACGATACACATATGGGTTTTCATCCACAGTTCCTGGCTTAACACTCCCACAGCCCTTGTTATAACATTGGGGCACTTTAGGCCTCAGAAAACAGAATCGCTGTCTCTGTCTCCATTTCACCTGCGCCTTGTCTCTGCAGGGCAGACAACTTCCCCTGCTTTTCTGTCGTGGAGCTGGCTGTAAAGAAATTCTGACCTACCTTGTCTGATCAGGGGTCCTGCCCCACATGCTAGAGGAAGGAAGCTGCACAGAGAGGCCTTGCTGGGTTTCCCCACTCAGCCTGTTAGTATAGCTCACACCCTTTTTGTCTAGTCACATTTCTACATGGTTGTCAATCATGCCTGTCCAGTGAAGTCTCCCTAAAAGGGCCAAGAGGACAAGGTTTGTAGAGCTTTGGGGTAGCTAAACATGCAGAGGTTCCTGGAGGGTGGGGCACACACCCCTTCCCACATGCCTTGCCCTATGTATCTCTTAGTTTGTATCCTTTATAATAATAGACCAGTAAAGGTGTTTCTCTTGAGTTCTGAGCTGCTCTAGCAAATTAACCAAATCCAAAGAGGTGGTCATAGGAACCCCAACTTGAAGCTAGTCAGTCCAGGTAGATAGTGTCAGAACTGAATTGGAGGACACCCAGCTGGTGTCTGCTGCAAATTGATTGCTTACTGGGTGTGTGGGGAAAACTCACACACATTTGGTCACGTCAGTCTTTTATGTTGATTGTTGTTGAGAGAATAGAAAAAACTCTTCCAAAATGTTGGAGAAGAAGGATTATTTTTCCAACTCATTCTACAAGGACAACAGAATTAGCCTGGTCCTCATAGACATGACAAGGAAAAAATACTATAGACCAATATTCTTCATGAACATAGAGGCAAAAATTCTAAATAAAATCCTACAAAAAGGATAATACATCATGACCAAGTATAGTTTATGCCAGAAACGCAGGGTTGGTTTAACATAAAAAAGTCAATCAGCCACGGTAATTCAACATATTAACTAAAAGACAAAAATCATCTCAATAGATGCAGAAAAAGGATATGACAAAAATCCAACATCCATTTTTTATTTAAAAAGACAAACAAAGCAACTCTCAGTAAAGGAGGAATAGAAGGGAATTTCCTTACCCCAAGAAAGGGCATCCACAAAAAACTTAAGAGCTAACATTTCATACTCAGTGGTGAAAGACCATTCCCTTCTAAGATCAGGACAGAATAGAGATGTCTTCTCTGACTACTTTTATTCAGTAGTCCACTGGAGGTTCCAACCGATACAGTCAGGCAAGAAAAAGAAATCGAAGGCATCAGATTTAAAAGGAAGGAGTAAAAACTCTATTCATAGAAAACATGACCATTGATGTAACTTACAAAAAAGCTGTGAGAATAAGTGTTTAGGGAGGCTGAGGATACAAGTTCATCAATTGCATTTCTGTTTACTAGCAACAAGCAGTTAGAATTTGAAATTTAAAAAGAACATTTAGCATCAAAACTATGAAATGCTGACAAAAGACTTGATAGACCTGTACACTGAAAACTACGAAATATTACTGGCAGAAATGGAAGGTAGAAATGGGGAAACATACCTTGTTTATGGGCCAGAAAACTCAATATTGTTAAGATATCAGTTCTTCCCAAATTTATATAAAAATCAATGCAATCTTGCTCAAAATGCTTGCAGGTCTTTTTTTTTTGGTAGAAATTGACAAGCTGATCCTAAATTTCATATAAAAAGCAAAGGACTTAGCATTGCCAAAACAAAAGTCAAAAAGAAGAAATGTGGAGCATTAGCACTACTTACTTCAAGAATTATTATAAAAGTTACATACACTACATACAAATAGCAAGGTATCAGCATTAGGAGTGAAAAATAGATCAGTGGAACAAAACAGTGGAGAAGTAAATTCACACATACATACAGAGAATGGGAGAAAGGTTTTGCAAAATTGTATCCAAAATATATAAAAGAAGTCTCAAAATTCATTAAGAGGCTGGGTATGGTGGCTCACCCCTGTAATCCTAACACTCTGGGAGGCCGAGGTGGGAGAATCACTTGAGGCCAGAAGTTCAAGACCAACCAGAGCAAGAGTGAGACCCCATGTCTACTATAATAAAAAAATAGAAAAGCTTAGACGGGCTCAGTGGCATATGCTTGTAGTCCCAGCTGCTCAGGAGGCTGAGGCAGGAAGGTCACTTGAGCCCGGGAATTTGAGGTTGCCGTGAACTATGATGATGCCACTGCACTCTATCCAGGGTGACAGAGCAAGACTCTGTCTCTAAAAAAAAAAAAAAAAAAGAAATCAATAATTTTTAAAAAGCCAAAAGATTTAGATAGATACTTCACCAAAAAGGATATACATATTCAAAATAATCACATGTAAAGACACTGAACACAGGGAATTGCAAATTAAAATCACAATGAAATAGCACTACCTACCTATTAGAATGGCCAAAATTAAAAAGACTAATAAGCACACCAAGTGCCGGCAAGGATGTGGAAGAAGTGGAACTCCCACACAATGGCTGGTGTGAATGCAAAATGCATGACTACTTCAAAGATAGTTCAGCAGTTTCTTAAAAGGCTAAACGTATACCTACAATGTGATCCAGGCATTCCGTTCCTAGTTATTTACCCAAAAGGAAATATATGTCCAAAGAAGACTTATACACAAATGTTCTTGGCATCTTTTTTGTAATAACCAGAAACCAGAAACAACACTCTATTAGCAGGATTGGGGGTGAAAGGGGTAGTTTCTCTCATTCATTTCTGGTGGTAGTACAAATTATTATAATTCCTGTAAGTTTTGGCAAGAGCCATCAAAGTTATTCTACAGATAAAGCCATAATGTATGAAATCATGTATGTATAAGGTTACTCACATTAGCATTGCTTGTAATAGCAAAAGGTTGGAAGCAACTCAAGTTTCTATCAGTAGGGAAATGGATTTTTAAGTATTTAACACTCCATAGTATTAAATTCCCTGGAGGTATTTAACGTCTTGTATTAGTCTGCTAGGGCTGCCATAAAATACCACAGACTGGGTGGCTTAAACAACAGAAATTTGTTCTCTCACAGTTTTGGAGGCTGGAAGTCCAAGTTGAAGGTGTTGGCAAGTTTGGTTGCTTCTCAGGCCTCTCTCCTTGGATTGAGGATGGCTGCCTTCTTGCTGTGTGTTCACATGTTGTCTCTGTACATGCACATATCTGTCTGTCTAAAGTTCCTCTTATTAAGCACACAAGTCAGACACAGGCCCACCCATATGACGTCATTTTACCTTAGTTACATCTTTGAAGGCCCTATTGCCAATTAGTCACATTCTGAGGTACAGATTAGGACTTTAACATTTGAATTGGGACAAACACAATTCAGCCCATAACACAGTCACAAAGGATACTATGTGTGTTTGGAAAAAAATGAGAAACTAAGTATGTGGTGTGGTATCTCTGTGGAAGGGGGAATCAAGAATTTATATTCAGGCCGGGCGCGGTGGCTCACGCCTGTAATCCTAGCACTCTGGGTGGCCGAGGCAGGTGGATTGCTCAAGGTCAGGAGTTCGAGACCAGCCTGAGCAAGAGCAAGACCCCGTCTCTAATATAAATAGAAAGAAATTAATTGGCCAACTAAAAAAAAAAAAATATATATATATATATATATATATATAAATTAGCCAGGCATGGTGGTGCATGCCTGTAGTCCCAGCTACTTGGGAGGCTGAGGCAGAAGGATCACTTGAGCCCAGGAGTTTGAGGTTGCTGTGAGCTAGGCTGATGCCACGGCACTCTAGCCTGGGCAACAAAGTGAGACTGTGTCT